>JAVIWB010004657.1:0-172500 GCA_031893035.1 Dermolepida albohirtum | reverse complement strand
ATTTTTTGGGTAATATATTTTAATACTTCCATTCAATGAAATAATTTCTTTCCATAAATGAATTGGATGACAGATATACTATATGCTTATATTTATACTAAAAGTTGATAATGTAATTTTTTAAATACGAACATACATCAGTTTTCAAAGTAAATTTATATGTGCTCTAAACACATTACGAATTTTTTAAAATTAATTGCAGATTGAGATATTATTAGTCGTATTCTCGTTCTTTGGATTTCTTCGATTTTCTGTTACTAATTGTAGAATCTTTTTTAAGGTCCACGAATAATTATGCATTGTGCTTGTTTCATTTGCAATGCCATATTTTTTTCTATCTGTTCTATGTCTCTATGAAAACTTTCTTGTTATATCTTATGCATAATTTCATAGTTTAATAAATTCTCTAGTATATTTTATTACTAGATGTTTAACATTCGTATTTTTTTAAAAAGAATTATCGAAGACATTTTTTGGATGTCACCTCGATGAAAAAAATTTGTTCACAAATTTTACATTTAATATAATTCTGATTGGTAACTCTGCCATACCAGAATCTACACCAAGCAGTTGTTCTATCGGAATGAAGTAGAACCTGATGAATCTCCTGTGGGTTTTCGTCGTTCCAAATCTGGAAATTGTTGCTAACGAAGAAGAAGATCGATCACCTGTACTACAGATAATTGAGCGAATACACGACGCTGCCTATGATTGTTGGGCTTCATTTCTTGAGCTAATGGCACTTTATATGGGTGAAGTCCCAAATGTTTACTTATAATTCGCTATGTAGATGTCGAAGAATTGTACTTGGGATCAATGCAGAATGGACACACTAGTGTTCTCACGCACACTATTTTGAATAGTAGTGATATTTTCAATAGGTCTTGCGGTTCGTTCACGCACATACAGGTCTGTTGGTCTACCAACGATACGGTTGTTTCTATTTTATTTATTAAACGACCTATTATGGCCTTTGCTGAATGGGTATGAATGCCATAAATTTAGGACAGTGCATGAACAGAACACTCATTTTGATAATAAATTTTCACAATTTCCATGAGTTGCTCAATCGTATAGCGTTCAATAGTTAAATCTCTACGTCACCTAAATGCAGATGGCAGATATATTACTATCGGCTTGGACAGCGTAGTTGTCAAAAATCCACTAGGGCGTCACTATTGAAAAGCCTTTATAAATTATTACCTGTTAAAAAATGTTAAAAAGGAATCATTCTATTATTAATAACACCCTATCAACTACATATGTTTCACCGATATCACGGATCGTCAGGTTGATTTGTGTTATTAATGAACGATTCCTTCAGAGTGTATTATCATATCTTTCGATACAGAAAATAATGAATAATATCATATCTCCCTCTCTCGACCAATACATAAATGTATTGACCGACAAAGCAAGAACGCTTCTATCTTACAGATCGGAGACTATGTTTCCAGTGTATAATAGACAGAAACTTACACCTAGGCTTTATGCCAATTAAAGAATGTTAAAAAGGAATCATTCTATTATTAATAACACCCTATCAACTACATATGTTTCACCGATATCACGGATCGTCAGGTTGATTTGTGTTATTAATGAACGATTCCTTCATTATACACTGGAAACATAGTCTCCGATCTGTAAGATAGAAGCGTTCTTGCTTTGTCGGTCAATACATTTATGTATTGGTCGAGAGAGGGAGATATGATATTATTCATTATTTTCTGTATCGAAAGATATGATAATACACTCTGAAGGAATCGTTCATTAATAACACAAATCAACCTGACGATCCGTGATATTGGTGAAACATATGTAGTTGATAGGGTGTTATTAATAATAGAATGATTCCTTTTTAACATTCTTTAATTGGCATAAAGCCTAGATGTAAGTTTCTGTCTATTATACACTGGAAACATAGTCTCCGATCTGTAAGATAGAAGCGTTCTTGCTTTGTCGGTCAATACATTTATGTATTGGTCGAGAGAGGGAGATATGATATTATTCATTATTTTCTGTATCGAAAGATATGATAATACACTCTGAAGGAATCGTTCATTAATAACACAAATCAACCTGACGATCCGTGATATCGGTGAAACATATGTAGTTGATAGGGTGTTATTAATAATAGAATGATTCCTTTTTAACATTCTTTAATTGGCATAAAGCCTAGATGTAAGTTTCTGTCTATTATACACTGGAAACATAGTCTCCGATCTGTAAGATAGAAGCGTTCTTGCTTTGTCGGTCAATACATTTATGTATTGGTCGAGAGAGGGAGATATGATATTATTCATTATTTTCTGTATCGAAAGATATGATAATACACTCTGATGGAATCGTTCATTAATAACACAAATCAACCTGACGATCCGTGATATCGGTGAAACATATGTAGTTGATAGGGTGTTATTAATAATAGAATGATTCCTTTTTAACATTCTTTAATTGGCATAAAGCCTAGATGTAAGTTTCTGTCTATTATACACTGGAAACATAGTCTCCGATCTGTAAGATAGAAGCGTTCTTGCTTTGTCGGTCAATACATTTATGTATTGGTCGAGAGAGGGAGATATGATATTATTCATTATTTTCTGTATCGAAAGATATGATAATACACTCTGAAGGAATCGTTCATTAATAACACAAATCAACCTGACGATCCGTGATATCGGTGAAACATATGTAGTTGATAGGGTGTTATTAATAATAGAATGATTCCTTTTTAACATTCTTTAATTGGCATAAAGCCTAGATGTAAGTTTCTGTCTATTATACACTGGAAACATAGTCTCCGATCTGTAAGATAGAAGCGTTCTTGCTTTGTCGGTCAATACATTTATGTATTGGTCGAGAGAGGGAGATATGATATTATTCATTATTTTCTGTATCGAAAGATATGATAATACACTCTGAAGGAATCGTTCATTAATAACACAAATCAACCTGACGATCCGTGATATCGGTGAAACATATGTAGTTGATAGGGTGTTATTAATAATAGAATGATTCCTTTTTAACATTCTTTAATTGGCATAAAGCCTAGATGTAAGTTTCTGTCTATTATACACTGGAAACATAGTCTCCGATCTGTAAGATAGAAGCGTTCTTGCTTTGTCGGTCAATACATTTATGTATTGGTCGAGAGAGGGAGATATGATATTATTCATTATTTTCTGTATCGAAAGATATGATAATACACTCTGAAGGAATCGTTCATTAATAACACAAATCAACCTGACGATCCGTGATATCGGTGAAACATATGTAGTTGATAGGGTGTTATTAATAATAGAATGATTCCTTTTTAACATTCTTTAATTGGCATAAAGCCTAGATGTAAGTTTCTGTCTATTATACACTGGAAACATAGTCTCCGATCTGTAAGATAGAAGCGTTCTTGCTTTGTCGGTCAATACATTTATGTATTGGTCGAGAGAGGGAGATATGATATTATTCATTATTTTCTGTATCGAAAGATATGATAATACACTCTGAAGGAATCGTTCATTAATAACACAAATCAACTTGACGATCCATGATATCGGTGAAACATATGTAGTTGATAGGGTGTTATTAATAATAGAATGATTCCTTTTTAACATTCTTTAATTGGCATAAAGCCTAGATGTAAGTTTCTGTCTATTATACACTGGAAACATAGTCTCCGATCTGTAAGATAGAAGCGTTCTTGCTTTGTCGGTCAATACATTTATGTATTGGTCGAGAGAGGGAGATATGATATTATTCATAATTATTACCTGGTCCAATAAAGAGCTTATCGTTGAGTTTTTTCTTTGTCAAACATGGAAATTTGTGGTGAAAGTGTATAAAGTAGCTGTTTTTTATTAAACTACTGCATCAACTGTTTTATGACTTCAAGTTTTATGTGTCTGCTCTTCCGTGGACTTCATTTTTGATGCTGTTTTTGTGTCTCTCTGTGTGTGTCTGTGCTGTTCTTTTGCTGATGCCAACCAAATTGAAAACTATTTCTTTGTTTCACAAAATAAGCATTTTGTTTAGCATTTCTCTCCGAAAGCTGCGATATTGGCGATAATTCTTTAATTTTTATTCAAGAATCGAACGGAATTAAACATTCAACAATGGAAATGGTTTTTGCGGTTAATATTTCTTAGAATGACGGCATTTTGAATTATTTTCAAAGGATACTAAGTCTTTTATCTATTTCACAGTAGTTACAAGCAGACAAGACAGTATTTAATATTAGGTGTGTGAGCTTCTTTTGTTAAAAAATTAATTACTACTTTTTATTCTACTAGCGTATTTACTCGTAGCTGTTGTAATAATTACTTATTGTGTTCAAAATTTTACAGTATATATATATATATATATAAAATATACATGTATATATATTGTATGCATTGTTGTTTTCACACAAGGTGAACTTGTTTCTAAATAAAATGAGGAAGAATTACAGTACAAATGCGATTCCGCTTGGTTAAGCTCGATTTTGTATAGTTAAACGAACGAAATGCAAAAACCGCATCACTTACCAAATACCATTGTTCTTTGAAGAGTGGATCCGGAAAAGTTTTGACCGATGCCGCCCTATACCTCGGATGGCCGTGATGTCTAGCTCCGGGCGCTATGGACCCGAAGTACTGTGCGAAGGGTGAGACGGAAGGAAAAGTGTAATCCCTCTTTCTGCGCCGCTTTTCGTGCTGTTGCTGCACCCATTGTACCTGAAACAATACAAACGGTATTTTTACTCTGGAAAGCTTGCGTTCAATTTTTTTTCCTTTCGCGTTGGTTGCTTTCTAACACGTCGAGAGCGTTAGAGTTGCATTTACATTGATGTTTTTAAATACGTGTTCATGTAATGAGCGTATTACAATTAAAACTCTTCAAGCGATAAAAGTATGGTAGTAATGCAAATAGAACCGATGAAAAAAGCTTTTAAACGTTTTGAAGACTTCTAGAGAATCGACAATTATATGAAATAAAACAATGAATGATAAATGTAGTGTCATTAACAATTTATATATTACGAATCCAAGCAATAATATCTTGTTGCTTCCATATTCTATAGTAACTAACTTCAAAAGAAAGTATGATGTAAAACACAAATAAAGATTCTTAATGCATACGTTCACTTTCGACAATTTTCAATATTTTTTGAGCTACAATCTATATACAAAACAAAAAAAAGCGAGGCATTTATGTTTGTTAAAATATGTATGATTAAAAATGCCGTTATTACCTTCAGAAGCAGTTCGTTAATATTTATCAAATAAATGAGAGCGGCATTAATTATGTCATTAGGATTCGCGCTCGTGGACAAACGAGGATGACCGTCGTAAACATGCTACGGCGCGGCCAGTCTCCATAAAAATGTATTCTCCTGCGGCCTCTTTACTTTAACGACTTCGAGTTAATGACGGGACAAGTCGAATAACTCGTTAATTACTGCGACGTTTAAAAGGGCGAGTTTATTAACTGCTACATAAAAAGCGGACGTTCAATTTTCTAGTGAACGATTCGCGAATACTTTTAACAGACAAGATGTGGCAATCGTTAAAAATTTGCTAAGCAGAAACCCCAAATGAATGGACGTATTAAGAATTAAATAAAGTATAAATTTCGAAGTGTCCCTTAGTCATAAACGTAAAGGTAAATTAGGACGTACATGTGTGTATACTAGTAAGCAAGGTGTAAATTATTGAAAGAAGGACAGTGGGTAATGAAAAAATGTAAGTTTAAATTCGATGCTCTAGCATGGTGCAGATGAAACGCCATTTTTATTTAAACGCAATTTAAATAAGTCAATCAAAATCTTTAGTATTCAATGTAATTGCAACAACACAAAAGTATTAGTCTAAGTCATATTACATTCGCGAAGAGATAATTTGTAATTCTCTATTAAAGAGGATAAAATTCTATCATACTAAAGAAAGTCGAAAAACAAATAAAATTTCATACAGACTGATAGTCAACTCTTGACATTTATTGGAAAGTTTTAATATTGAGCCGCTGCTTACCGAAGACTCTATATTTGACACCATAAGAAATCCGACGTACTCTATCTTTTAGTAACTAGTCTGATGACTTGATCAATTAAATAAAAATTTGTCTACCATTCAATTGGTCTCCAATGCTGCGAAAGCTATTACGATCAAGTGTCTGGTGCAGTCGTGGATTCTCCGCTTTCTCAAGTCAACATCAACATTTATATAGAAGCGTACCCAAAAATTGAAGTGTTAGGTTATACACTGATGTCACCTTAATTCTTTGACCATATGAAAGTGATTCCTTGTATAAATTCCTTACCTTTAAAAATTTCCAACACAGTTCCATTCACGGAAAGTTCCCACTCTTTCTTAGACGTGGTAGAGAATCATTAAATTGATGGATCATTAGGATGACTTATGCACGCCGATAAATACTTTTCTAATCGTAATCCTTTAAAAGACATATTTCGATATTGCGAAATACAACACCCCATCCAGGTAGATACACATACGCAAGTATATGGTACTACCTATCGTTCAAAAACCTACTTTATTTTAAAATCTTTGTAAATGTTATTCTGCACCTATAGCTTTTATAACAGTATTTAGAATTGATTACGTTTTTCTTTTCAAATATTGCTTTCGCTAATTATTTTATTTATATACTTATATTCAAAGCTTTAAGCATTCTTTTTATTTAATTTAGTAAATAAAACTTTTAAGGACAATCGTGTTACCTTTATTCCTACTAATAATTTTTCTTTTAGCTTTCCACATGACCAGGTCTTTTGATGTTCATCATAACTTAATTACTAATCCTTTTTTTATTATTATTATTGTGACGCTATGGGGACTCAATAATATATATTTTACTTGTCTTTTACAAACACTTAGCGTCCAAACCGTAATAATTTCAATAACTTGTTCTGTATTTAGTCTTCGTCAACGCTCTCAGTGCCTTCTTTTGTAAATAAAAATATTGTCTGTTCTTACCCATATACGAGGGGCATTATTATTTTTATTTTTCAATTTAATCGCCATAACCTAAATGCATATTTACGTCTGCAAATAAACTTTTCAATACCATGTAAAAAATAAGTTTCCTCCTTATCTGTAAAACGTTGAACTTTTCATCGTCGGAAAATCGTTTTCCACGATCTTTTTTCAAATTAGGGACTAGAGTCTAGGTCCGGACTATAGGGTATACAGTTGATTTTTTTCGAAACCATGATCTCGCATAGCAGGATCATAGTGATGAGCCCACGTTTCATCCCCAGTAACAAATTCGGTCGGAAATACTTAACGCATCTTCGCCACAGAGTTCAAAAATTCTATTACAGCACTCAACTTGCACTTGTTTCTGAAACGCCGTGAGCATTTACGGCATCCATTTTGCACTGACTTTTTAAATGTCAATTAAGAAGGTCGTGAAGAATAGTGCGCATTATACCAACCGGTTAGTCATCTCTGGTAATATTCTAACATTTAGTCGGGCATTCTCCCGTACAAGTTCCGTACAAGTTCCGTACAAGTTCCGTACAAGTTCCGTACAAGTTCCGTACAAGTTCCTCACAAGTAGATAATAAAGGCGCAGAATCTTTATAAATGGCTACCATCTCGTCGTTAATAATTTTTTGACTTTTAATAATGATTATTAGCTACTATATCAAATTTTCTATTTACACTTTCATATATTGTCATTATCTAATGAATTAGTCAAATTACCCATATAATTAGTAAATCATATGTTGTCAGTATGGATGGAAGGCTACTTAAGTGACATCTCATATATATATATATATATATATATATATGAGATGTATATATATAATGTATATATATAATTGGTAAAACAAATGCACTGTAATTTAGGTTGCCTGTTTATATGTTTACATTCCGATATCTAGATAAATCGGTTGATTAGTTTATTTATGATAGCTGATTGAAAAAGAAGCAACACGTCATTTTGTTAAAATGGAAAAAGCATACTATCGTGCGGTGATTAAATACTTCGTAATTAAGGGTATGAAAGCTACCGAAATAAAAGCTGAGTTACGGGAAACATTAGGTGAATTTGCTCCATCATCCGCCACAATAAGTAGATGGGTAAATGAATTTAAACGTGGTAGAACAAGCTGTGTTGATGAAGCGCGCTTTGGAGCACCCAAAATCGTGACTTCTAAGGAAATGATTATAAAAATCCATAATATTATTACGCAAGATCGACGACTCAAAGTGAGAGAGATAGCAGACATGGTAAACATTCCAACAGAACGCGTACACCGCATTTTAACGAAAGAATTGGGCCTTTCCAAGCTTTCGGCAAGATGGGTGCCGCGATTGCTTACGACTGATCAAAAGTTCACTCATCTGCGCATTTCCGATGAGTGTTTGGACCTTTATAAGCGGAATCCGGTTGATTTTTGTAGGCGATTTGTTACCTGTGATGAAACATGGATACACTACAGTACATCCGAAACTAAATAACAGTCGAAACAATGGTTAGAACGTGGTTCTGCACCTCCAAAGAAAGCGAAAACCACTTTATCGGCAAACAAGGTGATGGCATCAATTTTTTGGGATTCAAAGGGTATTTTGCTCATTGATTACCTTCAGAAAGGCGCCACAATAAATGGACAATATTATGCAGAACTTCTACAAAAATTAAATGCTGAGATTCGTGCTAAACGGCTAGGAATGGCAAAGAAAAAGATTCTGTTTCACCAAGACAACGCTCCCTCGCATATCAGCACAGTTGTGATGTCCAAAACCCACGAGTTGCATTTCCAATTAGTACCGCATGCGCCTTATTCACCGGATCTAGCCCCTTCCGACTACTAGGCACTAGGTGGAAAGAAATTTTCGTCTAACGACGAGCTTATCATCTTCGTAAATGAGTATTTTGCAAGCCTTCCGGAATCGCATTTTAGATATGGCATAAGGACATTGAAATAAATGTATTGCTCTTTTAGGAGAATATATTGAAAAATAAAAATTATTTTGTATTTAAAAAATTCGTTTTTCTTTTCCACTTTTCTCACTTCTTGTCAAACTACCATCGTATATATAGGCTATACAACAAATTCATCACATTGTTGCGCTCTATTATTATTATCAGTAATACATTTCAATTATCTTTAAATGCATTTAGCGAAGATCAATTTTTTTAAAATTAAATCTTTTTAATTTTTTGTCCACCTCTCTGCATATATTGATTTTGTATTACTACAATATTTCATACGCTACTAAAAGCACCATAAATTTTATAATATCGAAAGCATACTCATTTTACGCAGCTTTTATAAATATCGGAGTTAATAATTCATTTTCAATTTTCATTTTTAACAGTTATTTGGAAATGGTAATGCGATTTCTATTTTAAACCTATTGAACTATAAAGAATTGCAGTAACTCAAAATATATACATACATACATGTACATGCATGCATACATACGTACGTACAGGTTCGGAGAGCACATTTAAAAATTGACTCCAAAGCAAGCGGTTAACCCGTCGACAATTCTGTCCTAATTCTGAAAATTTCCTTTGCCTACATATCTATGCATTTCCTCTCGAATGTTTAACAGAAACCCCATCGCGATAACAAATTAGGATCGAAAATTGTTTGTTAAAGCGAATTACGGAGTGAACGAATAAGTGAACCGTTAACAGTAATCGTTAAAATAGCGAATATTCATTCCCGTAACGACTGCGCTAATCGCATTAACTTGTTTATGGAAAACAGTTGAATATTGTTATTGTGAAACAATACCGTTAACAGTGAGCACGGTAATTGTAACATTCATTTTAGTAAAAATAAAATTTAATGAAAATATAATTGTTATTGAGTTCGTTAATTAATTAATTAATTAAAGTTAATTAGCGTATATTTGCGAGTAGAATTGAAAACAAAGCTATCATCACTAGAGAAATTTGATAAAATTATTGCTGTGGCTGTTAGTACTAATGAATAATAATATTAAATATTCGTCTGCCACAATAGTTTACTAATCAACGTATGTTCTAACTGTAATAACTACCTCTTATTAGTATAGATAATGGAAAAGACAAACCAACATTTCGTTACAATAAACTAGACAAAAGTAAGTGCCTAAAAATGAAGTATTTCATATAATTGTCATTCAATAATGTATGGAAATATAAATATGTATTAAGAAATTCCTTTTAAGGTACCTTTTTCCAAAATATTCTGGTTTAGTAGTCGTTCTGACGTTTCTTTTAGATACGAACACTAACGCCAGTCTACCCATTACCGTTACAAGTAAACATGTAGTCTATAGTCGTTTAGAATTACCTAGTTGAAAAATAATTGACTAAAATAAGATGTAATTAAAACTATATTCAACAAAATCATGTTTGAAATACTAGTAGATTAAAGTGAAATGTTTTAAACAATAAAATATAGTTTTATTTTCAAAGTAACTATTCGTTATCGTATATACTCCTTTTCTAACCCCACATATTTAGTCCAGCTATGGTCAAGTTTCTCAAGGTTTCCAAAATACGTCTCAATTACAGATATTATCTTGTTATTTGTACCAAATCAAGAGGCTGGCAATTTTTTGTAAAATAAAGAACAAGACTTGGGGTAAACTTAGCCAAGTAAACTTGTGCATGATTAGTAACATGATGATTAATAAATGAATTGATGTCAAAGGTGGTTCTTTACTTGAATGTTCACCTTATTTTAATAATACTACACAATACTCTCCTTGGACGATACTCGCTTTTTGAGGATAGTTGACAAGTTTCTATGCTAAGTGTATCCCAAGAAGCAGTGGTGATTACTTTCCCAATTAATGGATTAGCTTTCGTTTCTTGAAAGCACTTAACTGGCTTTTATCTATCGCCTAAACTGTTGTTGTGTCTCGGGTATGTTAGTGATAAATTAAGATCTCATTAACAGCTATGCAATGGCGTAAAAGCTTCAAATACTCCTTTGAAATATTTAGATGCTTTTGGTGGATATTTTTAAATGTTAACATAAATATGTTTATTAATTTGCCTGTATTTTAGACATCCTTTTGGTCTACAATACTTTCGCTAAATATTCTTTTTATATGAAGTGATCAAAAGCGGCATCTTGCATAAACACGGAAGAATTTTCCTCTTCACTAGAACAGTTTCTATTACATTTTTGTGTTGATACTGATTCATTGTCTTTTTTGCAAAGTACAGAGATCCTGTTCCAACCCCAGAAATACATAAACGTACCATCACGGCGGGGGAATGTTTAACACTGCGCTGCAGATTCCTTTCTATAAGTTTCGAAGATGTTTATTCCACAAATTTGATAAAGTCTGTAACTGCTTCGGGTTGTAACTTCACTGAATATGACTTGTGATCGAGAATAACAATAGTAAAAAAATAGTTTAAAGTATTTGCGATATAATTTTATACAAAGACCTTTCTCCATTCTCCAACAATAAAATGCTAATGCACATCTGGCCTACTGTAGAAGCTTTTTATTCATTGTTTCGGTTTCTTCAGGTCGGTAACATTTTAACTCAACAGCGTATAATTGATTTTGCAAGGTCTGCTCTGATACCTTTACATTAAAGGACTGCAGAAGATGTAATAATTCTCTGATGGAAAAGCTTGTCTATTTTGCAAACCAAGATTAACAATTTTTCTATCCTCCCTTTCGGTGGTTTTGCGAGACCGGTGACGCAATTGTTGACTGCTTGATGTTGAGGGTAAACTTTCTTTGATAAGTGTTGCAATTTCGCTGTTTGGCGTGAAACTTTTACTTTTCTAGTAATTTCGAATACAAACCAGTCACCAATAAAGCTTCTGTTATAATTTTTTCACAGTTTGTAATATCTTTATCTTGTCCATGGTGCACAAGTTCGTTATAAATATATAAAGTATAAAACTGGCGCACCACTAATCTAAGACACTACAATGGAAATGGTAAATACGTGATCACAAACACACTCTTCGAGGGTTCTAATGATTCTGAACAAATTTGACTTGTATAAACACATTATACAATTCTTTCACTTTCCTAGAATTTAGCGAGCGCCGGTAAAGATTATGAGCTTGGTAACTAATTAGTGTATAATGTAGGCTAACAGTCTATATATAATATATTTAAGAAATATGTACATTTATTTATCTCTTCGGCAGAGTCTAATAATATATAATTTAATTACCAGATACTGTAAAACAACTGTGACAACAAAATTCCCAACATCGTGTGTGGATTTATTTCAACGAATTACTCCAGAAGAAATTTCTGTTCAGGAAAAGGAAGTGATCTTGTAGGTTATGATTTTTTCAAATACGAGGGTAGCCGTTTATATTTTGGGAACTGGCAACACTGTTAGTGTTGCCTCCGATCTGATGATTGCATCGTGAGTTTGTTATTTTTGACAATATATTTACCTTGACAGTTTTGTTAACTGGTCGCTATGTCTATTGCTGACAGTAACTTGAAAATTTTATGTCAGGGAAAAAATGGAATTAACTCGCGTACATTTTCGTGGAATTATTTTTAATAACTTTCGGCGTGGATTATCTCAACAAGAATGCATCGACGAGCTGAATTCTTTATATGGTGATGAAGCACCATCGAAAACTACAGTGTATCGTTGGTATAGTGAATTCAAACTTGGCCGGCATTCTTTGGACGATGAATTTCGTGAAGGTCGTCCCACAAATGTTGCTGTGTCGGAAAGCATTAATGCAGTGTCTGAATTGATAATGTAAGACCGTCATGTGACATACCGTGAGAATGAGGCATCTATTATTAGTAACACCAGCGTGCATAAGATCCTGCATGAACATTTAGCCGTTAAGAAGCTGTATTCACGTTGGGTACCACATAATTTGACAACCGCTCAAAAAAGGACTCGCGTCGACTGGTGCCAAGAAATGCACAAAAAATACAATGTCGTCACAGGTGATGAATCGTGGATCTATACGTATGAGCCCAATAGTAAACAACAGTCGACCGTGTGGGTATTCCAAAATGAGCCAAAATCAACAAAAGTTGTTCGCGCTCGACGCACATTAAAACAAATGGTGGTCTGTTTTTTCGGAAAAACCGCTCACGTTGCAACCGCGCCTTTAGAGAGTTGTAGAACGGTCAATTCCGAATGGTACACAACTATTTGTTTGCCAAAAATTTTTAAAGAAATAAGGAAAACAAACGGAAAGCGACAGATCATTCTCCATCATGACAATGCGAGCTCTCACAGGTCAGTTCAAACAATTGAATATTTGACCGGGCAAAGCATTGAATTGACAGCCCTAATTTAGCACCCTGTGATTTCTTTTTGTTCCTACACGTGAAGAATAAACTTCGTGGTCAACGGTTTTCTTCGCTGGAAGAGGCACTTGAGGCATTCAGAGAATACTTTGAAAAGCAATAAGACTATTTTCGATATTAAAAAAAATTTTTTTGTTTAGTATTCCCGAAACATGAATGGCTACACTCTTTAAGAAAGTGGAATAATTGTATGTTAATAAAATAAATTGCCTATTTTTTCAATTGCGTTACATTGAAACTGTACTAAGTGTATTTGTATTTACTACATTTTCTTTAATGGACGTGTTAACAAAGGATCCTCTTCAAAGTTTCATTTGAAAATATCTATTGAAAGGTATTTCGTCTGAAATTCGATTTTCTAATATGGTCGATTGACCACCTTGCCAATGAAAGACGTACACTTAAATTGCATTAAACACTTAGCATTCTGAGCATCAACTAATTACTAAAGCGTACTGTTGTATAACTCTGTGGTCGCAGTTGAAAAAGAAAAGAAAACAAGAATGGACGAAATTAAGACAAGTTTTTGTGATTCATTCAATAAAATAATTAGCTTCGAAGCCACCGACAATTACGTTTCCGTTCTTTTATTAAATTACTGCGCGGAAGTGCTAAGCATTTTAATTTTATTTTCCGGCAATTGTGTTCTGCAAGCGGTGAATTTATGATGAAGTGTTTATTGGGTCATGTCAGGATTCCAGCAGCACACCGCAACAGATCACCCATCCTTCCGCGCGAATACTGTGCGCCCGTCACCTCCTACCATAAATACAAAACCATTTCGTCGTCGTAAAAGAAAGAAATAAGGGAAAAAAATAAAAAGAATAAAAAAATAACGGCGGAGATTTTACCGCTTTAACTGAACGATCCAAATATGCTAGGGTGGAAAATAAATACATACACGAAACTGTAATCTACATTTTACCTAATAATTCAGATTGGTAAACGAGTAAATAATATAGTTCCGATCGATCTTCGGTTAAAATTTATTAGGTAATATGACGACGAACCTGCAATGCGTAATTGAAATCTCTCTGAATACCATTTCTAAATAATTTAAGTGTAAAAATATTAACATTCGATTAATTATCTGGATGTTATATAGTGTTACGCTCGGCATATATAATAACTTTTTATATCATGTTTTTTAAATTAATTTATTTTAATTTAAAAATAATTCGATTTTGAATTATTAAATTATTATTTATTACTTATTATCTTGACATTATTTGTCCTTTATACAGACATTCGGAAGCGAGATCTTTTGTTTTCGTCACGTACGGTTAGGCTGTAATAAACTGTAAAATAATTCTAGGAACCCGAATACCTACCTACCATTAAATTACATTTAATATTAATTCCGCATATTGATATCTAAATACAATAGAGATTCAGATATTAATCCTTCTATTTTTCACACAGAATACATGTCCATTAGTCTGTTTAGATATCTATCTGCTAGATACTAATATTGAAATAGATATCGCAATTTTAATTTATGCCAATATCTTTAGCGCGGCAATTTCTAGCGAGCCTATTCTCTTTCCCTATTGGTTAATTCAAACATGACCAGTACCCTACCCTTAGCCTACGGGTTGTTTCTTAAAAGCCCCCGCGTGTAAGACAGAGACTTCTACCATGGCCCTCATTAAAGCCACACTCATCCCTTCGACGTGTTTGTAAAGTTAAGTTTTTAATGCAGTGTCCACGTGGTTGTTTTGCGACCGCAAAATATACCTAACACCCTGGCCCAGGATATACACACAAAAACCGCAAGTATTTTACGTATCGTCCGATACATATTTTAATCTAACCCTTTTGTATATTTTCTTAAACAGCTTTATATCTTTAGATTTACTTTTATTACAGTTTTGCCATTACGCTTATCTTATTTTACTTGTTGCTCTCGATCTTATTAATTATCTTTATTTAATATACTCAAGTTTAAAGAATTAAATTTTAAGGGCAATCCTATTGCTTTATTTCCACTAATGTCTTTCTTTCAGCTTGGCACACGTCCTGGACTTTTGATGCTCATTGTCCACAATTACTAATTATTAACTCCTTCAATTACTTATTTTTTTATTTGCATTTATTACAGCGCGTCAGCTAGTCTGTCACGCGCTCGTAATAAATTTACTAACCATCACGTGCAAATAAATAAATATTTTCTATTAAATAATATTAGCCTGTATTATTATTTATCACCGAAACAAAGGAGGTAATAATGGTTTGCCACTTACTGCTGATTCTTTTTAATCAACTAAGTCTAGCATTCGGCTTTACATAATATCGACACATATGAAATAATTAAATGCAGGACGAAACGTTAACATTACTTAAAAATCAAATTAAAATTTGTAATATGTTCAACACTATGAGAGCGATCTGTATATACTATGGTATAAAAATAAAAAATTGAAATTAATATCTAAATGTATAAAGATTACATTGTAATCTTATTTTATAATTATATAAAATGAATTGTGAATGTATTGTTCATAAACTAAGTATATTCATTAAATGATATTGTCGTTTGCAGATTTAAATGTAACCAATAACGAATAATATTCTATAAGATTGATAAAAAAAATTTGAAAGCTTTTAAAAAGTATGCACATAAAAATGACCATGTGGCATTATGAACAACTTTTTGTACTAGTAAAGAAACTACGCAACGTTATTCTTTCCACAAAAGGATCCGTGAAATGTACGTTTTGGTATCGCATTAATAATTTTTGCATGAAATACGAAATATTTAAATGAATAAAAGTCTACGTTATCCGAAAGCATTAGGGCTATTATTCGCCTCTTTCAGTTTCCTAATTCATGTACTCTGAAGAAAATGAAGTAAATTACACGAAAATTATTATACAAGAAATCAGAAAGAAAAAATAAAATAAAGTTATAACCATTAAAGCAAAGAGAAATTTAAATTAATAACACAATGATTTTACAATATCAGTACCTACGTGAAGCGTATAGAAACCTTGCTCTTTAAATATAAAACGAAAAGCTGTTTTAATGAGTTGTTACTGTTTCTTAATTATTTACAAGCTGTTACTAGACTGAAAAATGGTTGTTTCGTTTTTTATATGTAGCCGCTTGGTAGTGAGGCAAGCATGGACGAAAATCGCATAAAAATGAAGCTGAGGAACTTGTTATGGCAGCGCGAGCCCTTAAACTTCACAAATTTATTTTTGCAATTATTCTTAATTATTATTTTCGTTTATAATTAAATCTTACATAAAATTTCTGTATTACATTGTATATAAATAAATTTCTTACTTTTCAGCAGCCGTCTATCTACTAGTCAATTTATGTACTCTCTAAATATGAATTAAATTTCTGAAATGAAATATATTTTTATACGCATTGAAGATTTTAAACATTGTTCAGAGTGACATAATGTACGCGACTCCGTAAAATGTAATTTCTTAGGACGCTTTGTGTACACACCGAACATATTGGATTGCACGTAATTATATATTATACTTTACGCAAATTGAATCCAAAATTTACAGCAATATGTATACGAAGTAGGACATGAATAGTACGAACTAGAAAATATGTTCTCTTGATACTGAGTTTAATATTGTAATGCACAATATTTTATTTCATTTTTTTAAAAGATGCCTCGTTACGAAACTTGTTTTCGAAACATTTTTTTTATATCTCCGGTACTAAGTTATTTACATTTGCTTTGAGAGCATTGACAGCTATATTTATAGAAGAAAAACATATTTTCTCCAGTCTACCTCTTATTTATGTAGAAAAGAGATCGTTGAGTTCATCTAATATTTTGCTCGTTTAAGTGATCCATTTTCCCAATATGTGCGTGAGCGTTACTTTTCTTTTGAGCTACTACCAAGAATTTAGAATCACTAATTCTGAGGTTCGTTTGAATCCAGAATAATAATATAACGATTTTCCTCGGTCCTGTTGGACTGTTTTTGAACGCCTTGTAGAAAGATGATCCTTGAAATATTTAGGAGAAAACGAAATTATATATTCCTATTCGTTAATACTTGTCAGCTTATCTAAACATCTATCTTGTCTGTTAAATCCACGTTCGAAGCTACCACGATATATTTTCTATCTGTTGCTATTTACAGCACATTAAATAAATAACATATTTATGTCAATAATTCAACAAATATTTGAAGCTATAAAAAACATTAAGGTTCCCTCCATTATCTGGATGCTATATATTTACAAACTTTAAAGTGGGGACGAGTATACATATAAGATGGCGTTCAAATAGAGTTTATTTTATGAATATACAATCTATTACCATATGATCTGCCAACTACTCGTACCATTTATTTTTTCCGAGTTTAAAGTAAACAATTTTTGTAAATTTTTTAAAATGGAAAAGCTGGTAATTATCTTGTAGCGAAAATATAAAATAAAAACTGAGATGGAATTTAAATCTGGTCGTATATCGATTAGAAATGATGGACGTCTTAAAAGCTTAAAATTGACAGATCATATGTTCAATGCCAATGCTGAATGATTATTGCATTAAGGCGTGAGAGTTCGTGGATATTATAAATATCTCAGATGAACGGGTAAGATACATCTTACATGAGCATTTACAAAGTTCTCAACCAGAAAGGTGCCGTAATCGTCGAAAATCGAAGAAAAACGTTAAAGACAGGCTTGAGGGCTCTTTTAATAGTTCTCTGAATTTTTGCGCGACTTTATAGTTGAAGAGAACTGGATCCATCAAATGCTCGAGAACGAAAAAGAGTTTAAACAATGAGCAGAAGCTTAAAAGAAAAGATGCCCGTTTCAATATTTGTCGATCACATCATTAGGAGAGTGGAAACTATCATAGAAGAATATTATGCAGCATGACTGGGATAAGTTCAACACTTCAATCAAAGAAAGCGATCGCATTTGGCATCAAGTTTCCTTTCGTCACACCACAATGTACAAGTACAAGCGATAAGGTATTGCCAGAAGCTAATACAAATTTGGAGGATTTTGAACGATCTTACGATGTGGAGAAAGCATAAAGAAGTTTGAACATCCCTAGGCTAAGTGTGTAGAATTGAAAGAGGACTATGTAGAAATGAGTTTTCTTGGTCAGGCCAAAAATATTTCGCTCTACCTTCATATTGAAAATATGTTACTGTTTTTTTGCATAGAATCTTTCCTTACTATCAGCAAACAAACAATTTTGATTTATAATAATCAATTGGTTTGTGTAATAGTTTATAGATAACTTTAGTGATGCAAGATAAATGGAAGGACATAAAGTTTGTTTACTATGATATATTTGTCAAACAAATTTCGAATCGAAATGAAAATAAATTTAGCCACAAATAAGGAGCGATATGACCAGTTTTAGTGTGGTTTCTCTCTGTGTGGTTCAATGTCAACAACAATAATAATCTGAGGATGCCTAATGTAAGAATGAACGAATCGTCGAGAGAAAAAAGCAATACTAAAGACACCATTTTTGGGCACGACAACCGAGGAAGAATTGGCTCGATATAAAATTTAAGAAAACATAATTTTTGTTTTTATATTTTAAATATTTTTGTAATAAAGGCTTTTTAATTATTTTGTTAACTAATTGTACTCATATTTAGTTTCAGTGCAACCACGGCAGCAGCATCAGTAGTCGAGTCCTGAAAATGTCTCATGCAAGTGAAGACGAAACGTCGATAACAGAAGTACTGAGGACACCATCCATCCGCAAGTCAAGATGAAATAGCAAGAAAATAGTAACTCAAAACTAATATGTTGTTCAATATTTCAAACCGAGTATCTAACGAGTTACTGCAAAAGATCTGATTCAGTAATAGTCAATTTAAAAAACTGAAAGTATTGAAAGTTATTGAGGCATACTAAGACGAGTAACAAACGAAATCTAAATAATTTTAGACAAAAGAAATTCAAACTTAAATGACAAAAGCAATTAAATGTGCAGATGTTCAGTTAATAAAAATTTGTATTATTTAATAAAAATTACAGTACAACTTTTTGATAGCTACTCTAACAGACATGTTTGGGTCGCCGCTTGAAATACAATAGTGTTAATTGATTAGGCTTGTACGTGCTCAAGAAACACAGATTTTTAATTAATTTGTCAAAAACTTCATTAATTGTTACTTAATATGTCTATAACTTATAAGTTATATATATATATATATATATATATATATATAAGAAAATATTCTAAAATTTTAAATATTTGTATACGTATTTTCTATCAAAAAAGTCTATTCTATTATTTTAATAAAAGAAAGGGAAAAGAAATGCGAAAACTTATTTTTCGGTGGTGAACTCAATTTTAGTTATTTGCTTATACTTTTTGCGGGTTTATCTTGTCAAAGTCTACAAGTACTATCGCGTTTGTTTACCCAAACTATGTGTAAATAACCTTGTTTGCATTCAGAATGGTAGGTATAACTTGCTTTTCAGTTTGAAACACACACACACACACACACACACACACATGTCATATACACCTAAACGGAACGAATTGACAGAGAATATAGGAACGAGAAGGAGAATATTGTGTGCAAATCTTTCTATACATACAAGAATAGACTTACATCAAAGAAAATCTTTTTTCTTCGCCATACCTTCTGGGCGACAAACTAGGGACAATTGCAGGAAGAAAAAAAAGTCGAAACGTCAATTTGAAATTCCCAATTCATCCCCGCGTCAATCAATTCCGGAAACAAATAGGAAAGGGACGCAATTTGAATGGTGAATGTGGGACATCAAATACGAAGACAAAATGGAGTTTTCTCTTTTTAAAGGACTACTCCAATTTTTAGTGTCTTGCAAGACACGCAAATCGTGAATGCACAAGAGTTAGTGAATTTGTTATGAAGTCAATTTATAAGATAAAACTTCGTTTCTATACCAAATAAGGTAAATAATAAATTCGATTGTAAACTATAAAATTTGCAAAAATTATTCATGTTATAAATTAATAAAAAAAACAAGTAATCTTTAAATTGGTTATATACAAAACTGCATGTAATATATTAAACGAAGTCTGAATATAATAATAACCAATCATGCTACGTATAAAGAAACGAAAGCGAACTGTGATAATGATTAATTCAATTATAATATCCTCCTGCTTTCTTACTTAACGGGTACATGTAATTATGTGTTCCATAATCTTTTAACACTTTTGTTCTCCATTCGAAGTACCTCAAGGTTCTCTAACCTGGGACCCCAATTATTTGTGTTATTTATTAATAATTTATTTAATTCTTTAACATGTAATGGACTTGCTTACTTGATGACTTGAAAACATATGTTTAAATAAAAACATGGAATGACGTTTCTCATCTTTAGGAAAATTGAAATGTTATACAATACATACATACTTTGTGTTTCAACTTAAAGTAAAAACTGAATATAGTTAAATGCTGCTTTATGTCATGTGAACATAATGATTCTGAAAACCATATACTGTGTTGTAAATGTATATTATGATGACATTTTCTATAATTGTTATTCGGCCAGTAATTTGTAATTTTGTAATTTTAATCTCTCTCTTGCTTGCATAATATATATATATATATATATATATATATATATATATATATATATATATATATATATATATATAATGCTATTTATTTTTAAATTTATTAGATTTATTAAAACTTTTATTGGTATTTTTATTTTTACTTACCTTTATAACAAGCAAGGAATAATTTTTAATTAGGAATAATAATAAAAATAATTATTTTAATATTTACAACTATTAGTAGTATTATTCTTTAATGCAAGTACACTTTGATTATATTTATATTTTTAATCGAAATATATATCGAATTATTTATTATTTTATTAATCGAATATATATATATATATATATATATATATATATATATATATATATATATATATAGAGCAGCTCTTCAGGCCTTGAGGCC
Organism: Dermolepida albohirtum; assembly: GCA_031893035.1. Lineage (NCBI taxonomy): Eukaryota > Metazoa > Arthropoda > Insecta > Coleoptera > Scarabaeidae > Dermolepida > Dermolepida albohirtum. Next base: position 151,314 of record JAVIWB010004657.1, on the reverse strand, counting down.
CATGGCTTCGATTTTTTGTACAATCTCCCTCCATTTTTTCCTGTCCCTTGTTTTGCTTTCCCAGTCAGGTATTTCCAGCGTTCGTATATCAGCCTTTACCTCCTCCAGCCATTTCTTCTTTGGTCTTCCTCTCCTGCGTTTACCACCCTCGCCCAGTACTAATACTTTTCTTACATGTCTGTGCATAGGCATTCTATATACACTCCGCGCAACATGAATAGGACCAACTGCATATATGACATTTGTAGTTGGTATAAACATGGTAGCGCGCTGGAATTGTTATTTTCGAAAATAAGAGGGTTTATAAAAAGATGTATGTAGGTACCAAATATAATTTTTGTAAAAGTCAGTGCAAATGTACGTTACTAATGACAATAAGTAGAGTAATTAAACGCCACTTGAATACGACCAATCTACAAAATAAAAGATTCGTTTGCAACAACAAAATACTTTATTGTTCAATAATGAGTACTTTTGCCATTATTTCTTATAACCTCAAATAGTCGGGATGGAATGGAATTATACAGGGTTCTCAAGTAGTCAACGGGAAGTTCCGCCCAACTTCGTTTCAGCGCCTGCTCTAGTTCGTCAGCGCAACTGAATTGGGTAGCATTGGAGTACAATTTACGCGACAACCATCCCCAAACATTTTCTATGATGTTCAGGTCGGGGGAGAGCGATGGCCAATCGAGAACCTCCATGCCTTGTTCTTGAAACCAGCGTCGAACAATGCGCGCGGTGTGAATACTGACATTATCCTGTTGGAAAATAAATGGCCCACCTGCCATAACGTTGGAAAATTTATCTTTCACCTGTTGCAGCAGCTGGACGTACTTTTCCGAATTCTGTCTGCCCTTCACTATTACTAAATCAACAGGTCCGTTATAGGAAACAGCTCCCCATACCATGACTCAACCAACATCGGCTCGCCTTCGTGACAGAATCACTTCATCTTTACGTAAATCGTGGAAATAATAAGAAAACCCATCCGGGCCATCTAAATTAAACTTCTTCTCGTCACTGAAAATAACAGTTTGCCATTCTCTTGTCCACCCCATTTTTGCTTGAGCAAACTGAAGACGTGCAGTGCGCTGAAATTCCCTCAAAGGAGGCCGTCGTTTAATTTTCAAACGTTTTAAATGCGGACAGGTCTTCAGTAACTTCTGTACAGTTCTTACCGATGCATTCGTTCCAACGTTATTCGCGATTTGTCTTGCCGTTAATGCCGAATTCGATGCTTCGCGTAATATGGCTCGACGTTCTCTCTCAGTTGTAACGGATGTTGTTCGCCCTTTAAAACGTTTTCCATAATTCTCGGGATCCCTAATAAAATTGTTCATAACCTGGTGTGATCGACTTATTTTCTTTGCAGTAGCCCTTGAGAAATACCCTTCTTGATGGAACGCTTTAATTTTTCCAATTTCTTCCATACTTAAGCACTTCTGTCGTCCCATCGTTGCACAATACCCTTAATTACAGATGTTTGTTTATCCGGATACACGTTGTAACTCGACACTCATCCGGTAGCTTACTCTTAAATACTGGTCGTATCCAACCGGCGCGGTGCATTTTATATGTATGTGGTACTTACGTCACCCAATGCATAACGTTAGGCACTATTGCGCAATAATGCGTATTATTTGCCATATCATACCATTACAAACTTGCATTGTATTTTTAGTAAATGAATTGTTTTTCAAACCACCGAAAGCTTGCAACAAGTCGGGTGGTCCTATTCATGTTGCGCGGAGTGTATATGGCCCAACCAGCTTGCTCGTCGGGCTCGGATTTTGTGGATTATACTTGGTTGCCTATACAGCTCCATCACTTCTTGGTTTGTTTTCCCTCTCCATGTACCGTCTTCGTTTTTCGTGCCACCATATATCTTACGCAATATGTTTCTTTCCCATCTTTCCAATTTTTGTGTATTTTTTAGGCTTAGAATCCACGTTTCACTACCGTACATCACCGATGGTTGGATTACTGTCTTATATATTCTTTCCTTTATATTTCTGGATATCAGTTTGGATCTCATCATGTTATTTAGTGCTCCCATGGCTTTTCTACCCTTTAACATTCTCCTCTCTATCTCAACATCTTCATCAGCTCTATTTGTAATCGTCACGCCCAAGTAATCAAATTCACTTACTTTCTCAAAAAGGTACTCTTTATTTCCCTTGTTTTTAATCCTTATTTTCTCTTCACTTGGCTTTTCTTTTGCTTTCATTTCCCAGTATTTTGTTTTTTCTTCATTTATATATAATCCATATTGGTTTGCGGTTACTTCGATATCCCTGAACATTTTTTCTAGCTCTCCTCTTGATCTTGTGATTAGTGCCAGATCGTCTGCAAAAGCGATGACTTGTTGTCTTCTGTGGTATATGATTCCTTCAGTCTGTATACCACTCTTTCTCAGTATGGCCTCTAGTGTGAGATTGAACAGTGTTGTAGACAGCGGGTCCCCCTGTCTTAGGCCTTTTCTTGCTGCGAACATTCTAGACAAGCCTCCTTCTAGCGCGACTCTATTCCATGTTTCATCCAGTGTAATTTTTACCAATCTTATTAAGAGGGCTATTCCTCTATGGTTCTGGCAAAGAGTTTTGTCCCATTTTTTATGCACCGGGCATATAACAGCATTTCCCCATTCTTCTGGTATTTTTTCTTGATTCCAAATTTTCCTCAATAAACCACAGATTCGTTTATGCAATTCTGGTCCTCCTCCTTTTAGCATTTCTGCAGAAATGCCAGTTTCGCCTGGGCTTTTATTGTTTTTTAAATTTTTTATTATTTCCTCTATTTTCTGGTCTATTGGCTCCTCTATTTGGACCTCATTTAATTCCCTATACTGGTTAATTTCTGGCTGGTTTTCTAGGCTCTCGTCGGCACTTTCATGTGGGTTTAATAGCTCTTCGAAATAGTCGGCCCACCTGTCCAACTTGTTGGGCAAATCTCCTATCAGTGCTCCCTCCTTATTTTTGTAGAAACATGTATTTTTTGCCTGTCCAGTTTTATTTATCTTGACTTCCTGGTAAAAATTTCTGATATCCTTGTTAATCATGTTATTTTCTATACCTTGTAACTTCCTTTCCCAATAGGCCCGTTTGTTCTTTCTACAGATCTGTTTCACTTTCCTCTTTGCTTCTTCGTAGACTTTCCTGGTTTCCGGTGTGTTTATTTTGTTCATCTGAATCTTGGCTTTACTTCTCTTTTCTAGCTCTCTTTTGCACTCTACATCAAACCAGTCTTTGTCTTTCGATTTACTCGTCTTTTCCATCACTACCTCTGCCACTTCGGTCATTATTGCTCTTATTTGTGTCCATTCTGAGTGTGTCTCCTCCTCCTCGGGAGTACTGAGCAATCTTTCATTTATTTTTTGTTCGAAACTCTCTTTTATCTTGTCATCTTTTAATAGTTTTGTTTCGTATCTTTTAATTGACTTGTATTGCCTCTTTTGCTGTTTTGGGACTTCTTGTTTCAGCGTTACTACCATCATAAAATGGTCCGAGTTGCTATCCGCTCCTCTATAGCTTCTAACGTTTTTCACAGTTTTTGAATGTTTGCCTTCTATTAGCACATGGTCGATTTGATTTTCGGACTTTCCATCTGGGGAAATCCATGTTGTTTTATAGATATCTTTCCTTTCAAAATATGTGCTCATTATTTTTAAGTTTTGCTCCATTGCTAGACTGATAAGCAATTTGCCATTTTCATTTGGGGTCTCATGTTTACTGCCTCCTCCTGTGATGTTTTTATACACGTTTTCTCGGCCAATTTTTGCATTACAATCACCTAAAATCACTTTCACATCGTATCTTGGTAAACTGTCTAAGAGTTCTTCTAATTGCTGATAGAAATCCAATTTTATATCCATATTTTTATCTTCACTTGGGGCATGTATATTAATTATTGTTATTTTCCGATATTTTCCTCTCAACCGCAACCAACACATTCTATCAGAGATTGGTTTAAATTCCACTACCGTGTGCTTCAATTCATCATCCAACAGAAAACCCGTACCCAAGAGCCAGTTTGAACCACCGCTATTAAAGAGCACCGAACTACCACATTTAGATATACCAGTTTCCCCCAGTTTTGTTTCTTGAAGAGCAAGTAGTTGCAGTCTGTAGTTCTTCATAATATCAATCAAGTTTTTCACTCCTCCCTCTTCATATATACTTCTTACATTTTATGTTACGATTTTTATTTGGTCTTTCCTTTGTTTATACTTGCTCATATCCTTGTTCTTTGCCATAGTCATTTCCATTTTACTCATCCCTATTTTTCCACCGGCCACTACATGTTTTTTCCCTTTCTCTCTGTTGATCTTCTTGCTCTGGTGACCTCTCGCTATATGTTCGCGATGCCTGCTTTATTTTACCCTTTAGTTCACGCTGTGGAACTGTTTCTATCTCGATTATTAAGTCATTTAATGTGTGGGATTTCCCATTTATTATTAGTTTATTGTATCTAATGAATGCATGGTTTCCCTTTTCTCTTTCTAGTTTCATACATTTAATTAACTCTTGCCGTTGATGTAGAATATTCTTCGTACGTATATGCCTCCTCAATCCACACTTCTTGATTTGTATCATGAAGTTTTTTTTTCATTTTTAATATTTCCCTTCTCATTTTGGTTTTTGTCAGTACAATCTGTACAGGTCCGCTCCTTCGCTCATCCCCTCTGCCTAATCTTCTTATGTCTTGTAGATGCCGCTCTTCGGCCAGTGGTATACCCAATGCATTTATCAACTCTACTACTTTTTTTGATAAGCAACGTTCAGATTCATGCTGATCTTCTTTTAGGCCATAGATGATAAGGTGCTTATTCATAACTTCACGTTCAATTATATTCATTTGTTCTTCCTGTATCGCAACTTGTTTTCTCAGTTGCTGGTTTTCCTTCTTTAATTCATCTATCGCCCTGAGACTTTTTTCTAATTTTGTCTCCACGCTATCGAGTTTGTCCAGTTTCTTGTCCATTATTTCTAATTTTCTCAAGATCTCTTCCATTTTCTCTGCTGTTATGTCCTCCATCAATAATTCTCGATACGGCTCTGTTTCTGTATTGTTGGTTGTCTATTTACTTTTTCACCGCGAAAAGAACGTTACCCGGATCGTCTCCTCAGAGGTCTCGTTCTTATCAGTGTTTATTAACCTCACTATTTCTTACTTGTATAATTTGATAACCTGATGCTATTTCTGTTTTTCTAACACTAACTACACTCTCATCTTCTAGCTATTACATCCCTTTTTATAACTGAACACTACTATTAGTCGCACTTGCTCGATACAGCCCAATTTTTGAGTTTTGTTTCGGAGCTCTGTTTCTACGCGTGTTTTCAGTTACGATACCAGGACCGGACCTCAATCGAATATATACTAATTTTATTAACAAAACTTCAAAATATTACATTAAAAAATGTTTCTTATTTAAATAATAAATAGTATTGGGCTTTCCTTTTATAAAAAAAAAAATATTCACTAAATGAATTAAATATATTATTTGGAATCTATGCCCCATCTGCTTCGCAGATGGGGCATTGTAAGCTGGTGCGTTTTCCTGGTACAAAATCCACGAGTCGTTCTTCCACAAATCCGGTCTTTTCTTCCTTACTCTTGCTTCAGCTTGATTTTAGGACTTGTTTGTAGCATTTTCGATTAACGGTTTGACTCTCAGGCACCCAGTCAGTCAGGATAACACCCTTGTTATCGAAAACAATGATCAGCATTGCCTTAAATTTCGACGGTCTTTCAGCACTGACGCTTTGTTTCCGTGTCATACTGGAAAATCGAAGTTTCATCATATGTGCTGATTTTTGTAAGCAAGTCTGGTTCTTCTGTGAGTTTTTCCATGATGTCAGAACAAATGTTCATTCGATTGTGTTTTTGTTCTTGAGTGAGGTTTTTCGGCATCATTTTTGTACAAACTTTTGTCATATTTAATTAATCATGCAAAATGTGTCTTGCTGTTTCCTTGTTAATGTTTACTATATCGGCAATCATCTTAATGTTTCGACGTTAGTCTTTCCGCATAATTTCATTAATTTTTTGAACGTCCCTTTCAGTTCTTGCATTCACATTCATCATTTTCGACCTCTCAGAAAACCGTTTGTGCCATTCAAAAACTTGCGTGCGTATCATAAAACTATCATCAAACATCCCTTTTAACATTTGTAAACACTCATTTGTCGATTTTTTTAATTGACAAGGAATTTCGGGTTAATTCGCGGCCCGATTTCTTTGTCAACCATTATCACGGCACTACTAAGTTGCAGTGTCCTGTACAATTGAAGCTCGAAAGGAAACTGACGCAGGTAGAGACGAAATTACGGGTTGTTGTTTGGAAAGTATCATGGTCAATGACATTCCAATTACAGTCTCACCCGATGCAAATGGGCGATGGAAGGAGCGCAGTCTCATTATTTAATTGCCATATCTCGTAGGTAGAAATATAAAATAGGAAACAGATATGAACAAAATAATATGAGTTCTTTTTGAGATATCAAAAAAGAAAACACGAAACAAGCCAGGAAGATTCGATATAAGGTTGTTTATTTAATTCTTCCATTTTCTTTCGGTGGTATAGGTATGAGTAAAGAGTGGTGAAGTACCGGCCCAATCGTAAAAAGAAGATTAGAAGAACTCATAAAACTCTCTGATTTTGAAGGAAATCGAGATTTAAGTGGCCTGAAGGGAACAATCAATGAGATGGTCTATTGTTATCTTTAAATCGTTAGTATCGCGAATGACTTTGATAAATATATGCCTTTAGTTAACCACATAAATACGTTGTTTTAAAATTATATATTTACGTATTTCTTGAAACTATTCAAACGAATAATTCTAAACTGGTCAATATTATATAATGACTATTCAAAACATTAAATATCTTAAAAACTGTGGATAATTTTTATTTTATATAAAAACATTTGAAATCAAGACACTACAGGATACCATAATCATACAATAGAATCTTCTGACTAATATTGGGCCATCTAGTCTAATTAAAGCATCAAAATTAAAAAATGCAAATATAATCTGTTGGATAAGTGAGAATATTCTGTTTGAATATAACAGATCATGTGGAAAAGTTAACAGTAACAAGATCAAATATTATCATTAACTTCAGAAATATTACGCGAGTGGTGAATTAAAATATCATGAATTTAAAGAACATGAGACTTGAATAGGTTTTTTGTGTGTTCACAGCGCACCACTATGAGAAAATTTCCATATCAATTAAGTATCATCCTCGCACACAACTATACTATCTACCCTAAAGCAGATGGAACTGGAAGTAATTAAACTTCTCCTAGTTTATTTTCAATTGTCAACAAGACCGAAAAGTTCCATTTTAAAAAGTTGCAACGCTAAATTAGAACTTTCGGTGCTGCAACGGTAAAGAGGACTGCAAACTGAAAAGTAGAAAAAAACTTGGGAGCAGGAAAAAGCGCAATTAAAAAATTGAATTACGCAAAGTTTGAATGAAATTGGATTATGTTGAGTACCTATAATGAGTTAACTAAGAATTTGCTTGCTAGTTGTTTTCTTCAGCTTTATTTATTCTTTAAATCAAGTGAAAAGTAGCTTTGTACTTTGAAAATGATTAAGTCTTTTTTGATAGTCGAGTAATAATTTTTAAACTTGGAATGGTTCGAAGTTAATATGGATAAATGTCCAAAGTAAGTAAGATAGACCTGCTTTTGTGCCATTAAACGCGCCACAAATTGATAGAATAACAATATAACATCTAAATACCCTATTATACATTAGTCATTTAAGGAATACAAATAGAGAATTTTAGTTGAAATAGAAAATAATGCTAAATGTAAAGCATGAAATATTTAAGCCAACAATTATTCATACAAAGGGTACTAGGAAAGTTTTGCAATATGACGCAACAGTGACTCGTAGGAAGCTGCTTGTTGCTGTATATTGAGACATGTTCATACGTGCATAGTAACCGCCGCGCCATGTCGATGGGCTTAGTTTTTCATTAGCAATGAGAGTGTAAAGTGCCTGCGATGGCATCGTGGTCACAAAATGAGGTAAGGGCAGTTTTGCGTTATAATTTCGTGCGTGGTTTAAACATAGACCAGTGCTTCGAAGAAATGACTCTTGCACTAGGTAATATTTGTACACATCGCACAATGATATTCAGGTTGTATAGAGAATTTCAAGGGGGAAATTTAACTGTGGAGGATGCTGAGAGGCCGGGAAAGCTACGAACGTCAGTTACGGAGGAAAACGTTACTAATGTGAGGAAAATGCTTGGCGAGGACAGGTGAGTGACCTACCAACAGATAGAGGATACTTCCGACCTAAATGCACCAGCAATTCGTTGACGTGACGAGACTTGGCTGTACTATTACGATGTACCGACCAAAGCTCGAAACAAAGTTTGGGTCTTTGATGATGAGGAAACACCCGTAGTTGTCAGAAAATCCCGATCTGTAAAGAAGCAAATAATAGCTGTATTTTTCAAATCGAGTGGAATTGTGGAACGCGTCGTTTTGGGCACACAAAAGACAGTCACGGCCAAGTGACATACTGAATAGTGCCTGCCTAAAGTCATTGGATCTATGAAAAACCTGCGGCCAAAGTCAAGAATGGACACCTGGTTCCTCCATCACGATAATGCTCTAGCTCACCGTGCCAAAGGCTGCACCGAATATTTGATCACGCCAGGATTGAAACGTCTCGAGCACCTTAACTATAGTCCAAGTCTTGCTACCTGCGACTTTGCACTGTTCCCGCATGTGAAAATGAAGCTAAAAGGGAGGCGGTTTTCCAGTGATGAGGACCTTCTGCGGGCTTGGGACAACGAGTGTGCTTTACTCCCTAGTAAAACTTAGCGGAAGTGGTTTAAAGATTGGTTTCGGAGGATGGAGAGGGGTATTGAGTGTAGAGGAAATTACTTTGAAAAAATTAAAGAAACAAAGCTGTATTGCAAAACTTTCCTAGTACCCTTTGTAGGAAGTAAATTAGCAAATAAAAGATTTATACTTCTAACTGAATTTGCTGCTAAACGTCTCATTAAAAATTGTCTCCCATGAATAATCGAATTTTTCAATAGCAAAATGAAACTTTTCTCCAACACCATAGTTTATTCTGGATATAATTTTATCCAAGCTATTTATTATATACCCTATATTCAAAATAACCAGAGTGCTTTAGAAAAACAAAGATAGTTAAGAAAGCTTATCAAAAATCATTTAGTTACTAGAAATATTCTCCTTCAGTAGAAATACCTTTTCTTTTCATCGTCAAATACAGATTTTCTAAGAAAAAATGATTCCATAGGGCCAAATCGGATGAACACGAGGGATATAAAAGCAAAAAAATTGGTTTTTAGTTAAAAAAGTGGAATTTGACGATCGATAAGAAGGCCTAGCTCTCTCAATATTCAAAATGAACAGAACGAATATAGCCTGTCAAATGCTTTAATAAGCCAAAATAATATTTAGTATTAACCGCATGGAATGAATATTTTTTCGTGGATAATTCCCTTGGAATCGTCAGACGCAATACATACCATACATTCTTTGATTCCCTCTTTCTGGTGACGGCCATTCAGCATTTTGATACTTAATTTCTAGATAGTATTCAAAACACCAGTTACGATCATTGTTATATAGTTTCTGTCTTTGGAAACTCCTCCAGAAACTTCTTTACACTGTCTCATTCTGTACAATTTTTGGTCGTCCGTTAATCGATGTGGAACAAACTTGGAAGTCTCAATTTTTCGGTCAAAATGTGATGAATGATGGTTTCTGGCATTCTAAGTTTCGTTCCATGAATTTCACGTAGATACGCACATTAATAATCTGATTTGTTTACGGTTTTATGGTTTATACAGGGTGTCTATAAAAGAACTCCGGGGTTTAAAAAATTAATATTTTTTAAACTATAAAAGATAGCAAAATTTGATCAATTCCTTTGAAACAAGCAGCTCAAAGAGTTTTACTCATACCAATTGGGAATGTTTCTCTCAACAGTTGGCAGCGCTGCGGAGCGTTGACCTTGAAATGACGTAGCGGCTGCGGCAGGCAGTCAGTGTCGTCTGGACTGCCGCGCTATGGCGACGCCTCAACAAAAGGCTCAATGTGTTATTTGGCTCATAGAAACTAATTCTGTTGTTACTGTACAAAGAAACTTTCGACGTAGCTATGGTGTTGACCCGCCTACAGACAAAACAATTCGTCAGTGATCCGAATTTTCTGTTTCCATGCTGGATAAAATTGATGAAGATAATGATTTTTTAAAAAGTGTGGTTTTTAGTGATGAAGCTACTTTTCATGTGAACGGAACTGTAAACAGGCATAATTGCAGAATTTGGGGTTCAGAGCCGCCCCATGAGTTTATTGAGTACGAACGTGACACGCCCAAAGTGAATGTTTGGTGTGCTCTTATGCGTGACAGAGTCATAGGTCCCTTCATTTTTGTCGAAAGGAATATCAATGGTGATGTCTATTGTGACATGTTAGAGGAGTATGTTTATCCTCAGTTGGATGACATTGAGGCGGAGAAAGGTTTAGTTTACTTCCAACAAGATGGGGCGCCGCCACACTTCAGTTTGCGTGTGCGTGAGTCACTGGACGCTCGTTTCGGCAACAGGTGGATAGGAAGGGAAGGACCTATTCCATGGCCACCAAGGAGCCCTGATATGACTCCGTTGGACTTTTTCTTCTGGGGGCATATCAAGAATCTTGTGTATGCGGAGAAAATTCGAAATGTTCGCCATCTCAGGGAACGAATAGAGAATTGCGTGGCGTCCGTTCCCCCAGACATGCTCGCCAGGACATGGGAAGAGGTAGAATACCGTTTCGACGTGTGCCGTGCCACTCACGGAGCTCACATTGAACTTCACTAAGTTGTTAAAAAATCTTGAAAATGTAAGCTTTCTAATCATGTATAAAACATGTATGTACGTTTTTTACTTTATTAAAATATTTTGTCTTAAAACCCCGGAGTTCTTTTATAGACACCCTGTATTTTAGACGAATATTATTTAATGCCATTTTAACATTAATCATTGAGCTAGGGCGAAACTAATAATTGTGGAAACACGATTGATTTATGTGGAGAAGAGCATTTTCCCAGGCCAAGAATGGGTATTAATATTCAAAGTTAGTAGTGACAAAAATTCTATTTATAAAAAGTTTTGTATTACAGTTTTTATAGAGCGTGTTGGAATTACATATGTCTGAAAAATAAATATTCACTAAATGGCGCCTTCTTTTTTGGACACCTTTTGCTATCCTTTCCTATGTTTCCTCTCCCATAATAATGATTTCCGGCCAAACCGAATTTTTCAGATTTAAAAATGTCATTTGTAATTCCGACACTTTTTATTTTTGTAAATATTTCTTCCAAAGAGATCCCCCAGAAATACAAATACATCACTTTCGTTCTCATCAATGCTAATAGATTCAAACCCTCCATCTATCTCTTTTATAATGAAAAGTAAACGACAATCGAATTATATTTAGTATCTTCTGTGTAGTCGTTGGGGAAATATTCGGAAAACATGTTTTTATGTAGGAATTCGCTTGAAAATATCGACGTTTTTCATCCTGATATTTGTCAACACACATATTTCTTAATGCATGCGTCGCGAGAAAAACGAGAAAAGAGCCCTCGGTTATTTACACTTCCCGAAAAAATATTAACAGAGCGAAAATGGATTTATGACCTTACACCATAAATCAGAACTTGTGTGTGTTGTTAGAGTCTGGACGCCTAACAAAAAAAGCGGAAAAAATAAAAACAAACGGACGAATATGTCAGTTTCCCATCTCGTTTTTCCTTGCGGATAAAAGCTCTGTTTATTATATATAAGTGTATATATATATATATATATATATATATATATATATATATACACATATTTTTTTATATTAGTTTTGACGGATGCTTTTCGGTTGAAATGAAGTAGTAATTCACGGTTTTCAACCGACATCGTCTATCAAATGCATTAGATGGAACGTAAATGAAGTATTAAGAGCATTAACGAGATTTAGCGAGTCATAGTTTGCTTGTGTTGATACATGGAGAATGTAAACTTGGTTTTCTGGAACAAATACATATATGCGAACAAGGGTGGACCTTTTATTGAATTGTTGATGTTTCGAAAATCTCGTATAAAAGCTTGCATACCATACTTTTTAACAACGACGAAAAGAAACATTTAGAAAATTTAATTAAAACAATATACGTATGTACGAGGATATGTCCAAGTATTTACATAAAGTCCAATAGTCTTTATCTGAATTTATTAAAAGTCTGACAAGAGGAGGAACTATACTTGTGCCAACAGTAAAATGATTAAATACTTCATTCTAACATGGAATTGCCGAATTAGGCATTGTGAAATATTTTACTATTAGTTTATGGATATAACGAGCTTTTGAATGTTCCTAAAGGTAGTAATCTTCTTATTGAGATATATAATTCACAAATATAAAATTATGAGATACATCTTCTCTTTCAAGATCTCCTTATACCCTTGAGAGTATCGAATATATGCTCTTTTTCATTCATTAATCTATTTTATCCATTTTCGACGATCATTGGCTAATTTGTACACTTCATCCAATCTTTCCTCTTCTATTTCTTAGTTTCTCTATTCTCTTATTGTGATTTTTTTCTGGGCCTTTCCTTACTTCTCTTATCGATATCTTTAGCATGTTATTTTTGGACTACTGCGTTATTCATTCCAAGTATACGTTCAAATTAACTCAGTTGTTTTTTTCTTGATCTTTATGGTAACTACTTTTTAAGATTTCCATTTTGTATAGCAACAAACGCAGGCTAATATTTCAACCAAAAAGACACTAATAGAAAAATCTTATAAGCCAATATTTTAATATGTAATATGACGTCCAGTACCCATTATTTTTTGAGAGTACCATAGTCTCACAGCGATTTCCCATATTTGCAGCCAAACTTTCCGTATAATACGTAGGAAATGAGCGCCACATATTTTTTATATTGCGACATAATTGGGAAATTTTATTGCACGCTTCTCGCGAAATTTCTGCTTCATAGGAGGCCAAAGATTTTCAATTGGGTTAGATTCTAAGGACTGTGAAGGCCAATTCATTGATGCAATACCATTGGCAGCCTTTCACTTCCTATACAGTTTACTTCTATGTTTTGGATCGTTGAATTCTTTTAGAATCAAATTTACTGCTATTTTTGAAAACTTTTACCGATCTAATCTTTTTTCTTTTCTTTTTTTTTCTTCTCTTGTTCTTTGTTAGCAAAATTTACTGCTATTTTTGAAAACTTTTACCGATCTTAGTAGTCTTTTTTTCTTTCTCTTTTTTTTTCTTCTCTTGTTCTTTGTTAGCAAAATTCTGTCTCTTTATTTTTAAACGACGATTAATATATAACGATTGATTAAAAGTAAATATAATTATGACTTAATTAAATAAATTCACCAGTACAATATGTTTTACTTTTTAACATATTTCGGAGTATTAAATAATGCAGTACTATAGTACGATAAGTAGCAAGTGCTGTAAGGAAATTTTCTACTAATCGTAAACCATTTAGTAACCAACTAGTGGTACATTACTAGGAGTAGAATACCTTGTTCTATCAAGTTCGTCAGTTTGTCAAGTTGAATTAAAATAAGAACAGCACAGAGTGAAGAAGTCGGAAAATGTTCACGAAACAGAGGCGAGACGATACTTCAGGAACGAAATTTGCTGTTCATTTATTAGTAGCTTCCTTCTCGACAAAATGAGAAATATGCATAATGGTGCGAAAGAGATTAATTCGACGAGCAAATACACTCCGTAATTGATTAATTTTTTTCTGGCTTGTTTTGCGGACTGCTGAATAGCGGTATTTAAAATAAGACTCCGGGATTAATTTATCGGCAACACTTTTAAGATTTTTGCGTACGGGTCATTTAATTTTCCCAAATAATAACATCCCAAAGTGTAATACCATTGCGTCAGCCTAAGAGATATGCTAAAAATAATGAGTGCTATGTAGCAGTATTAGTTAGTGTTGCTGTCCGATACAGCAGAGCTTGAATTTATTATAGTCGTTGGTTTGAAAACAATTTTGGCTTCCGCTTTTCATGTTTGTTATTTAGAGAAATAAATACATGTACCATTAGACAGAACTATAATGATTATAGTTATATAATATATATGATTATAAAAACAGCGCTAAAATTGAAAAAATAAAAAATTTTAGTTTTATGAAATTTGAAGGAAGGAAAAATATAATGCCTGGAAATATTTATTGATTATAAAATAAATAATAACATTTCATTGGATCTCTCTGTACAAGGGCAAATTCTAAATTCGATACGTTTCCTCAGAGATATTTTGCTATATATTTAGAATTATTTGCTTTCAATTCTTGTTCTATTTGTATTTGCGTTCACCTATAGTTTTCTTTATATTAGCCCACAAATACTCGATAAAATTCAGAACTGGACATGTTAGTGCAGTTATTCGTATCAAATAATTTTTCTTTTACAGGATATAGAACTTGTTCTAGCATGGCGGTATATACATAAGTGTTAAGAGTTAATATTGAGTATGAATGCAAACGAAGAATTTTTTAATATCTATTGACAACATACACTCCCAAATCATCAACCTCCATCATATTTCTCACCAGGTCTCCGAAGCACAGTATATATATCATATATAATGCCAGATGTGCCAAAAATCTAGTGAAATCATATCAAAGTTTAGTATTGATAATTATTGTTGTTTTTACCGATTCTTTAATCACTTTGACATACTAATTACATAATTTTTGATACTATGTATATGATAGTAAGGTTTACCTCAACATTACTTTCATACGACCATATTACGTTACCCCAATGATTGGTATATTTTGGCGCGCTCTAGTCACATTTTTTTAGCCTCAGATAGCCACGGTTTTTCTCTAGCTTTTCGTACTGCCTTAAAATTGACACAGCGTATTCGCGATTTAACTTCTGAGACAAATATTTTGCTGTACAAAAATTATTAGTTAATGATTGGCCCTGTAACCAGTAATCTTCTCTAACTGTTATTTTGTGTTATGTACTCCTTTCCGGCCTTGATCTTGTGTTCCTTACTTTATGATAGTATTTTATTGTTTTTTGTATATCGCACCGAGAACATTTAATGTTTTTGCTGATTAACATCTACAAAAATGCTTCTGGATGCAATATATAATAATAATTTGCGAACGTTCAAATTAACTAAATTAAATAATTTAATAAAATAAATAAATTTATAAATGAAGAATATTAAGGGATGGGTCAAATGAATGACTAAAAGTCACACCTTCCTTTAACACCAAACCCTTGAAAGTATC
This sequence comes from Dermolepida albohirtum, assembly GCA_031893035.1. NCBI lineage: Eukaryota > Metazoa > Arthropoda > Insecta > Coleoptera > Scarabaeidae > Dermolepida > Dermolepida albohirtum. Next base: position 135,975 of record JAVIWB010004657.1, on the reverse strand, counting down.
AAGAAATAATAAATAATAAACTAAATGCCTTTCTAGAAAAAAAAATACGATAAACATAGAACAATTGTACAAAGTAGTTCAAAATATAAAGAAGGAAAATTTTACAATATTACCTCAAATAAGTTATTTATTTAGGAAATTTCTCCCATCACCTTTCTTTCAATTTCTGCCGTATTTGCAGAAAGTATAAGGTAAAGATTGTTATTATTACTACCTTAACACTGAGAAATTGTAGGGTACCTAATAATTGTGTGGCCGGCTGTATTATTGGAGAACTCTAATAGATCCTTTCCGAAGAAATATTTTAACTTCCAAATTATACAATTATTCAACCGTATTTGTATACTATTAGTACTTAAAAATGCATACGTTGAAGAAATATTTATTTATACTACTGCAAGTTCGAAAAAACTAAGTATACGTTAATTCTATAATATATTATAATATAATAACATTTAATAAAAATTTGTTTCAATTAAATATAAAAGAAATGCAACAACGAAAAAATTCAAGCTTATATTACAGTACAGAGCGATAATTGGTATAACAATTGAAAGATTTTCAAATTTACGGAAATTGAAAAAACGAAATAGGGCAACTATCCATTTAAACGTCTATGAAAAGACATTTGAATAGCCGTTTGATGTTAATTAAGTCACTTAATAAATGTAAATTGAAATGCGTCAATTAATTATTTGGCACCACAAAAAAAGCCAAAGTTTCAAAGAAATAAGTAGTATAATAAACAAAAGTCGCTCTATACATAATAAAACAGAGAATCTTTTAAAAGAATAAACCCCAAAATTACTACAGAATAATTAGCATTGAAGAAAGAAATATTTTCAGAATTACAAAGTTGAACTCTAATTTTTCTGCATCTAAACTTGCTTTGAAAATGAAAAGAGAAACAGGAAAAAAGGTCAGCGCAGAAACAATTCGACGAGTAATACGAAGAGGATATCGCAATGGACGATTTGCTAGACGAAAGTGCTTTCATCAGTACAGTAAATCGATGAAGACGATTAGAATTTACCAAGACAGATAGATGGAAACAAGTTTTATGAATTCTATAAATTATTTTCATTATCGATTTTTTCCAATTTGAAGACAGCCAAACAAAGTTTTCGTTTTCGTTTTCACTTCTGGTGTATTAAATTTCAATTCACTAATTTTGTCTTTTATGTACTAAAATAAAAAGTCACAAGGGGCTAGGACGGGACTATAAAGCGAGTGAGTCATTAAATCTGTTCGTGAAGCAGCAAAAACTCTTATGTTTGAGATGCCTTATATGATGGTGCATTGTCTTGATGCAGAATGATTCGTCCTCTTGGTCATTTCTCGCGCACTTTTTGGAACACAATTAGCAAACAAATGATTGTATACTATTCAGCATTGACTGTGCGACGATCCTTTAGTAGAATAGTAGCAAGATCACCGATGTGTGCGAAAAAAAACACCACTTTCTTGTCAGAGTTTTGTCCGCGCCTCACTTCCCGGGTTTCTCGATGTCTTTGAAGACCCATTGAGCTGGTTGCCGCTTGCTTTCTGGTTAGTAACAGTAAATCCAACTTTCGTCACCTGTAACTGATATTGCTTGACCTCAGTTGAATTTTCTAAGCATTTTTTGTTCCAAACCATACGCGCTTTTTTTTAGTTTCCGTTAAATTATGTGTTATTAATCGAGCGCAAAACTTTTTACGGCAAGATGCAGGATAGTTCTGATTTGGGTCATACCTTTCCCTAATGATGGTCGAATATCTCCGTATGCGCAGTCGTCTTTATCATGTTGTATACGGCATCGATATTTTTTGGAGTAATAGCAGTGGTAGGCCGTCCCTCACGTTGCTCATCTTTGAGCGAAATACGTCCGCGCTGGAACTCATTGTATCATCGTTCAACAGTCGCCAACGATGGTGTAGCATCGCAAACAATCGCTTGATTTTTTGCGCACATTATTGTCGAGTGAAACCGTCTTTAAAATCGTAGCAAATTTTAGCGCGTTAATTCCATTTTTCACGAAACTCACTTTTGATGCCAAGTGTCACAAAAAAATAATGGGGCAGTTAAAACCTGTAACTGGTGACACAATTTTTTAAATACTTGGAAACTTTATATTCATCATACAACGTAAGAAACATTATCTTCATGTTCTTAGGTTGTATGATAAAAATACATTATATATAGAGATGCTTATTTTTGTAGAAAAATGCTCTTCTGTTTTCAATTCATATTCTATATAGAATACACTTAGGAAACATATAAAATAGTAGACAAAACCACGAGTATATTTGAAATGATGAGATTGTAGTCAAAAGGTAAAAATACTAATGGGATGTACCTTCACCTGTATGGTTACATTATTGTATAAACTGATAGTTGTCGTTTAGGATTTATTTGCATTTTACTTGTATACAATTTGTAACATTCATTTTCAACACGACAGTGACGCAAATATCCCAATTCTCATTTAAATTAAATTTGCTTCTCCATTTTGAGTACAATCTGTGCCCTGTCTTTTTCCAGTTTGCTCTGTTTCTTCAGCGAAAAAATTCAAATCATCCAGCTTCTATAAACGTTGCCGTCAAGGGGAGAACTGAACGCCTGTGACGACGAGGGTTGTCGTGTTGATGTTTTTGCGTTTAAGTTGCTCTTTCATTTCGTGTGTCAAGAAAACGATTAACCTTGGGAATTGGGAATGCCGAGGCAGCTGATATTCCTTAGCACGCCCGTCCCGGGAATAATATCCAACCGCCGCCTCTCGTCGCCTCCCTCCCAGGTGAAATATTCGACCGCACCAGTGCCGGCAGAAAATTAGTTTAATAACGGTATGTAGGACCGGTAAACCAGCAACAAAATCGCATTACACAAATCGAGTTTTTACGGTCCAGAAGAAGGGGCGCATTTGTTTTGAATAATATATCAGTAACGTCAGTCTAACATTGTTCGCCTATGGGAATTGCTTATCTTTCGGGTCTTTGTTTTAGAGTTACTAAACTTATAACGCCCTTGTAAAATGAATTTTCTATGTCCATTTATGCAATAATAGCAAAATGTGTTAATATTTTTGGTAAACGAAGTGAATTAAATATTCCAGAGAAATATTCATTATAAATAGTGGCAAGCAAAAGACAATAAAAATTATTTTTTCGCATACCCAATTATTTTTCTTATTTAAGGTGATGGTGATGCGACAAAATACTTTATGTTTCTTTTTCTTGTCAGTGTTACTGCGTATGAATATGTTAAAGGGGATATTGTATTAGTTCGATTCACTCTTCCGGTAACATAGGGATCTTAATGTCCTTAAGGCGTGTATTCCAGAGTTTATCTATTAAGTATTCAGTTTATTTGTAGTTATAGAACTGTACTTCAAGCGTAGCAATCAATTCTTAGCAAATTACATAAGAGCATACTAAATAATAAATAAAATAAAGAATGGTGTGTTTTGTAGATTCAACCATTGAGAAATTGCTATGTTTAAAGTAAGGTGAAGAAGCTTCAAGTTCGCGTAGTTATCTATTTATTGTAGATGTACACAGTTGCCAACAGAATATTTAGATTGAGATTGCTCTACTACACTTACTTTTAATGTTAATTATTGAAAACCATAACAGAACTGATGTTTCCAAAGTTCTAGGAATTTGGTTATAAATTTCAATTTTCATCAAAATTACAATGCATTTTTTAAATATATCTACTTATTTAACTGAATATCCCAACGTAAAACTATTTTTTTAACCGTCCCTAAAGAAATTTTTCGGAGTCTACAATCAACCTATTGCAGAGACTTTTCTAGGTCATTAAAGACCCCGGTTTTCCAAATTTGGGAAGAGATGATAATCACTAGGAGTCAAATTTGGCTAGTAGCGTAGATTTGGCAACAATTCTCAAAGCAATTCATTTAAAACATCCTTCAGTCTTTATGTGGTATGAAGTCTTGCATTATACTCTTAAAATAACAGATGATTAGGCAGCTTTTCAGGCCGTTTCTTGTAAAGCGCGTGACGTAATGGGCCAGATAAAAGATTAGAACAATATTCTGCGTTAATTGTGGTACTTTTCGGTAAATAATTACTAAAAATTATCCCTCCATAATCTTAAAATACGGTAATTATTACTTTTCCAATCGACGAAACTGCACGTGCTTTAAACTGAGGCCCTTTTTTGGATTTGCGCTAGTCTTTGGTCTGATTTTGCACTCAGAATTGAGTAAGGTTGTATTGCATTAGTTAGCTATTAACTTTTGCCAAAATTGGTCACCCTGCTGTTCCTGTCCCAACGGTTTTGGTATTCAGAGCGCTAAAATCTATTAAGTTCGTGTATTCCTCCACTGACACTAATTTTTTCATTTACAGAGATGCTCGCACGTCTACTGGGGTCTTTTAGTCAGATTTAGAACGATCAACCGATTGGCAGATAGTACTTTTAAATCCTGTAGATTCTCTACATGCATATTGCAGACGCTGAGCAACTCCTAAAGGTTTCGTAGTTTCTTTAAACAAAATGAATATGATAGTTCTCTATGATTTAGCCGCGTCTTCCATTATTGCAATATCAGAAGTACGGAAATACATATCGATCACTGAAGTAATGAAGGTAAATTATACAACATTGCATGGGATAGTTGTGTAAACGTGTCCAGACTTGTAATTGATCATTAGCGAGTCAGATTCTTTGGAAACATTCATCGAAGATAAAATTGTTCTAATCTAGATATTTTTGTGCTACCAATTGCAGATAGAGTGCTTACGGTGTAGTTCCATTCTTTACAAATTAAGCAGCCCACGGAGTATTTATATTCATTTTCTTATTTATCTTGGTATATTGGTGACACTCTTTCGTGCTGTGTCAAATGAACATTTTATATAATTAGCTCATGATTATCAATGATGGACATTAAAAGTAAACTGCAGAGACCACCTTACATTGATGCCAATCTGTCTAAGTATTCTGTTGCCAATTGCAGATAAATGTCACCGCTCATACTGTAACGTTACATACGAGTACGTTACAGGGAGTAGAAAACACGAAACGAAAAAATATTGTCGATTAATTTCATTTCAAAAAAAGTTGATGAAAGCTATACATTTTTATATTAATTACCAACATTCGCTGCATGGGTAAATTCGAAAGAAATAAATTAAGCTAATACCTTTCTTTTAATGAGAAGGCTAAGTGTGAATTTGAATTAACACTATTACAGTGGGTTGCCTAAAAATATTTGGGGTAAAGTAAGTATTAGCGAGAATGTAATACGCACTTTACGAATAAATTTCCATCATCCGAGATCAAAAAAAATTGACGTCTAAATTGAAAACGCAACGTGTATTCAAGATAATGCTGTCATGAATAATTCATATATTAGATGGATTCGTTTCCAATTTAGTAAGTGCCGGGGATTAATGTTAAATGAAAATGACATGTGAAAGTTCCGTATATCGAAAAAGATGGTAGCCATTCGAATTTTGCTCCATTATGTACAGCTCGCTCACGTTAATTATATTGGATGTTTCCATTACGCTCTGCACTACTAATTCGTTTTCTTTAAAGACTGAATTTGAACGTGTATACGCATAGGCGATAAAAGATAAAGTCATTGATAATTTCTTCAGTAATGATACGTGTGTTCTGATGTTTGATTGCTTACACTGAAAAGTAGAATTCGAGAATTTTAATTAATTATTATAATCGGAAATGTGTTCTGGATTTAGAATAAAAATTGGAAAATAAGTAATACAGCCTGAAGCGAGTTAGATTAACTAGTCTTTGTTACTTCTTAGACATAGAAATGGTACTATAAGGTTAATATATATGAAATTTTAGATTTAGCAACAAAGGAAATTTTCTAACTGGTGAAGCTATAAAAAAAAACAAATTGACCATTCTGCACACAAACTGTGAGTGTGTCAGAGCAAACGGTACATGATAGTGTCAGGTGACATAACCGCCTTTCAATTGCTGTCATCATTAAGGCTGTCATTATTAAGGCTATGCGCAACTCAGTTCGGCCGCGACTTTCGTTTGAAATGGGTCTTGCACATGTGCTTTGTCCATATTGTATATAATAATTGGATAATTGGCGGTCAAACTGTGAAACAACATTATTGCAATAAGGTTCTGACTACCCTTTGTGAATGACTTAGACAACGACCTGAATTGTAAAAAAATAAGTCTGATTTCTTTATTAGGACGACGCTTTGTCCCATTCTGCATTGTTTGTCAAGAAGTATTTGGCTAACATAGGGTTCCTGTATTACATCATTCACGCTATTGACCGAATCTACCTCCCATGTGACTTTATCTAATTTCTAAGATCATATATCAGCAAGGCATGAAAGGAATCAGATTTGAGACAGTAGATGCTGTGAAAGAAAAAGCGGCGCAGATCATAAGAGCATGTTTTCAAAAAATTACTTACAAATCTGATTTGACAAATGGAAAATTCGCATAGAGCGGTGTGTAAATCGTGAAAGGGAGTTAACTTGAAGAGGATAATGTTAAAATTCATTTTTTTATAGCCACACCTAAAATATAAATACCCTTATTGAATATCCACTTTTTCACACCTCATTATAAAAATCGATCAACAAGTAATTTTAGTGTGTCATAATTTAGCATCATCAAAATTTTAAAACTAAGAACCCAGTCACTTAATATTCCTTAAAATCTATTCAGTTATCGACACTCATACCTTAACGCGTTCACACAACGTGCATTATACTCTGACATATAATTTGACTAGCGCAGAAGGCTTGATTCTTTTAAATTTTAAGTTCTTGTCTATATTATTAAAAATCTGAATTGTTTTGACATTTACATATTAATAGAGTCCTTATTCATAATTCGAAACGATCTTGGAGATGTTGTGATCAAGAGTGTCTGTGCCCAGATCTTAGGGAATCACTGTTTCTATCGTACCACAGAAAATTTATTTTTTGAGTCCTTTATTTTGATATCGCTGTATCACTGGACATTCATTGCTTGTGGCACATTCGTATTGGTTTCATCCATACTGTCTAAATAAAAGTTTTGTTTTATGTTGATAATCAGGCTATATAATTTCTGGTTTTTCTTTCTAAATTATAAGCTTCTCAGAGGTCGAAAAGTTTCATCATTTTATACGTTGCTTTACTTTGAATACTGCTTCGTTTTATCGTATACTATCAATTAAGTTTTCAACTCAATTAGTCAATTTAGATAAAAATGTGAGGATACCTGGAATAATTGATAGCAGCATTATAGTCTATGGAGATAATGGCATGAGTATTATAGAAACGTACGAGATTAAAAAGGTACGAAAATGTCTTAGCGAGGTTGAAGAAATGCTACCTGTTTTTTGTCGTCAAAGCAATCTTTAGTTCGATAGTATTCTCTAGGTTAGTTCGCCCAGAGTGTTATGTTTCAATTACTTCTGTTGAATATGGGAGCCGTATTTGATAAAAGAAATGATTTCACTAGATGAATATTTCATGCGTCAAATATTTCTGTTGATCGTTCTCTAATTATTTATGAATTTATCTACTTATATTGAAAACAAAGTATCCATGCACATAATTATGTTTGTTAATTTAGAATTAAGGAGCATCCATGGCGTTTGGTTCTGCCAAAATCATTTTCCATACAAATTAGGGAAGCCAAAGAACGTTCGCGTATTAAGGTCGTTAATTTTATGAGTTTTCTACTTCTTTTGTTATATTGTTAAAGAAACAGAAGGCTTAATAATTAAAAAGGTTAAATGTTGCTGATTATGGACAGATTAATATATACGGCTATAATTTTCTTGTTCACCCAACTTTATTCTTTGTGAACACTTTCTTCTCTCAAAACTTGAATCTAATTTCTTATACAACTTAGTTCTTTAATATAATAACCATGCAATTTACCCAAAATTTGTTGATAAATTAACAGATTTGGATTTCATTACATATTTATCACGCGAACCACATTTCGTTATTTAGTTTGAATCAAATGACTTAGTGCGAGATTTAAATCTATCAAAATCACTAACAGAACTCCTTGAATCGAGATTACAGCAATGGAATCTCAAATGAAAGCATTTTTTTTGGACCCAAGAGACGAGAAATAGCAAGGGATAGAAAATTTGAAACTAAATTCCCAACGCGGAGAAAAGCTGCATTGGTGGGTGTAAATGGTACAAGACTTTGCCAGCTTGTTTTGAGGAAAAAAAAACGGAAAATTACAAAGCTTTGGTAATGGACATGATACAAGCATATCACGGTACCAGCTGCAATTTGTAGAGCTAACTTGACCATCTACCTTTTATAAAAAAATATTTCTATGTTCCTATAAGCATTAGTACGCGTCACTTGATTGCAAAACCAAAAGTTGGAATGTGTTGGCCAGTGTACATTATCATACTACAATTTTTCTTTTATTTAGTACAAAGCTGTTAGAAACTCGAGGTATAGCTAATGTTATACAGTGACGCTGCTGAAAAAATATTACCTTCGAGTTAATTATGTCAGCTTGCAAGATGTTCAATTGCAAAATACGAACGCACGAAATGTATATTAGAACGACCAAAATTTTCGGTTAATTCGAAACTTTAAAGGCTTCTTCGCTACTTCTCATTCCACGAAAAATATTCTCCTAATCTTAATTAATTGCAACTTTTTGCGTTACATCAGGCACTTCCGAAGAAAGTTAACAAATCTCTAGGACTTAATTTAGTGCGACGAACCAACGCAACAGATGGCGCACGGGGGTGTTCAGGTGCGGATAACATCGCATCTATCCCGGTTAATTAAATTAAGAAATTCTAATCCGATACAGAGGCTTACCAATAAACCATGTACGGGCAGATTAAAAGACGCTATCCGGCCGTAAAACGTGGAAACGGCAATAAGGTTGATTGGGTCGAGGAGCCATTGTAGAATGCTAGCGGGCCATTATGCAGCCAGTTAAGGGGTTATGGGAACGTAAAGTAGAAAGAGATCGACCATTTAAGACCTCGTCACGTCCTCTCTTCGACTGAAACTCAAATCTTACGCTAGTATCGGACGTTCTAATCAAGTACCCCCTACTAAATAGAAATTAATGAAAGGAACATCTAAAAGTCCAAGTTTATGGTACATTTTAATTCTAACATCATTGCATTAAAATATTCCATTATTATTTTCTGTTATTCAACATATTCTTCTCATGAAGCTAGCTAATGATAACAATAGCAGTTCATTCTTATAATAAAGAGGAAAGGGAAAAAACGAAGGTCTATGTATTAATATGAAATACATAAATATAGATAAAATATTAAATGTAAAGTGCCTTGTAAAATATTAGTTCAAAATTTTGCAAACAATATGTAAGAGTAGACAGGATATAAATAAAAAGACAAATTCTTATTTGCACTGCCACTAAATATTGTCTCTGGTTGTTATATTCTCTTTCAATTAGTAATTTTCTTCGCCCTTCACAAACTGTGTATAATTTTTATAATTTTTGATCGTCCTGTTAGAGGTTCCCACTTAGTATGTGACTACGGTTAATAACGATCTAGAGGAATCCGAGCTAAATCAAAATTAAAGTATAAAAGGTAACGCTCAAAAGTTGCGTGGTCGCAAGAAAGCATGGTCGTTGTCGTTACCCCGGGGACACCCAAACAGTGTGAATGCTATATAAAATATAATATAAAATTAGACTTATTGTTATTCAATATAACTTTCATAGTCAGAGAATAAAGTTAGACATCCTTGAGGGGAATGAATTATACTTCTTAAATTTGTAAATTATTAGGACTTTGGAAGCATACTTCATCTATCACTTATTATTAATAATAATCTAAAAAAAGATGTCGAATAATTTATATTCGATATCTTTTTAAAGATTATTAATTCAAGCTATGCAAGTAGATTACTAACTCTTGGCGATTTAATATTTTGCAAATGATCCCTTATTTGTGTATTCTTCCAGATACGTTATTGGGAGCACATTTGCTTCTGCTTTTGAAATTCCTTTAATTAGTAATTTATTTATTCTGGTCGGTGATTTCAACCTTCCAAATTTATATTCCTGCTCGTTAGCATTGTAATAAAATATGTTTTTTTAAGAAATTTCTTGGTATTCTTACAGAAAAATTATTCAACAATATTCTTTTAATAGTGATTGGAAAATTTTGGATCCAATTCTTCCTAATATCAACTCTACATTTCAAGTTCAATAGTCTGAATATTATGTTGTTACTGAAGACTTTTACCGTCCCAGTCTTGAAGAATTATTCACTTCATTGCAATGTTTTTCTTCAGCAAATAACTGTAGACGCAATTTACAAAAATCGGCATTATAGTCATTCTCTTTAGTAGTAGTGGTAGACTATATCAATTCCTTCTTTGCGTTTGATTTGTATTGATTTTTATCTGCTTTATTATTCTCTTCCATTCTTTCATGTCCTTAGTTTTCAGTTTTCTTCCCGTTGTCTGATGTTTGCCTTTTACTTTCTCTCTGCTTATCCCTCTCTTTCACTTAGTAATTTCATTTATTATCGACCCTTGTATTTCCTTTTATGTCTCCTTTATTATTCCTACAATAATTTTCTCTTCCAATGTTTCATTTACCTTAAACTGTATTATCCTTTTCAGACTTATTTTCCTCCGAATATTCTCCTTACAATTTTTCTTTCAAATATTTTCGTTTTTCTTCTTCTTTACTTGTTAAGTACATAGTTTTCAGTATACATATATTGTTATTAGTGATATTAATATTCTGTATATTGAATTAAGTATTTTTACTTACTGTCTCATTTTTTATTATTGTTTTGAGTTTATAATATACTATTTCTCCTAATCGTATTCTGTGTTCTTTTTCTCCACTGTTTCTACTATGACTATTCTTTAATATTTATAGTTTTCCACCATCTAGAATTTTGTAGATTCTTAATTTTGCTTTCTATTGACCTGACTTCCCACATCTTTCACATATTTAATTTTCTCTTAGTTTATTTCAAGTCTGATTTAATGTTTTATTGATGTTCAATCGTGTCTCCTCTAAACTAATTCTATCCATTGATACAATTGTTTAATCGTGTGTAAGTCATTACTTGTTTAAATTTTTAATAATTATGCCCCACAAGTTACGTCTTCTCTATTATTCCCTTCAGAATTACGATAAACAGCGCTATCGTTGGCCTTTCTTTTTGTCACGCACCTTTGTCTATCATTTCCTGCTTTGTGCGCCCGTCCATGATCATTTTCGTTAATCTTTTTAATATATTTGGAATACTTAGTTTCCCTATACCTTTTATTAAGATGTTTCTGTTTATATTTTGGAAATCTTGTTTGAAGTCGATGAACAGTATGTGTGTTACTATAATTATTGATACAATTAAACAATTATAGATGCAAAAGGTTATGAAATGCAAAATATAAAATTAGGAAACACGATTGAACAAAAAAGATGAAAGTTTTAAAACACTAAGATTTAAAAACACCAAAAGAAGAAGAATGATCGCAAACTGGTAAGATGCTTTTCTGTCTTACAAGTTAGACATAAAGAATCGTCTACAATACAGAAAGCTTTTGTAGCTAAAAGATCTTTAGTTGCGGTTTTAAGTGCATGCAGAAAAATGTACATATACATTGTGCAATATATTTGCTTTTCGGCAAATAAAGCGCGAATGTTATTCTTTGCTTTTTCTATGACTACTCATCCTCGCTGGTAAATGAAAGAATAATTACAAGTAACGCAAATGTGTTCTTCTTGTAAGTCTTGAGTGATATGAAAAAATGAAAATCATTCAAAGCAAATAAACTGATGAAACTACATCCATGATAGTAGATAGGAGAGATATGGAGATATGCGCATATTAATAGGTTATATACATATAATAGAGTAAGTCAATTATATATAGTTGGGAAATTAATAAACACGATCGAATAATAGCGAAAACCTAAAAATAAAATACGCATGTCAAAGGTTCAAAATAATACCTTTAAACTACTAGTGCCCAACAATAGCCGTTTCTATTAATTGCTGTAATCAGATTGTTCGTAGTATTATAAGTAATGTAAATGAATTTTTTCTCATTACTTACTGTATCTTCTATTTGATCTATTGATTTTATATGCCTTACCGAGACATAGTCATCAGAAGACAATAAAGTTTCCTACAAGCACATACCGTGTCTTTCGATATGATCGTGGATTTTTTGAAGGTGCGTTCTCGAGATGATAGAGTTCTAACGGTTGTGAAAAATTGTTGAAGAGGTCCTATATGAAACGCTTCTCAATCTCACAAATTGGATTATGGCGTGATTTTAGTGCTTGTTCATTTAGCGGAATAGACATGAGTAGTTTTCTTCGCGTTGCTTTCTCTCAGATAGTTTCATTTCTGTTCGCGAGATGGAAATATAGTTTTCTTATCACTTTCGCTGTTTTGCCATAATACCGTTTACTTACAGAATAATTCATTGATGAAATCACAGATTGATTGAAGTGCATTTGATAGGCACAACTCATCTCAAATAGGATCTCAGCAGAAGAAGAATCTCTCCAAGTTAAGACATAATCTAAAAAACTTTTTGCGCCGAGTAATAAGAGCTGATAAGACTTAGACATACCATTTTGCAAACCCGAAATGACGCAACAAATGCAGTGTTCCGCAGAAGGCAACGATCATACACTCCACTTCGCTGGAAAGGAATCTTTTGGAATTGCAGCGGTATTTTTCTTATAAATTATCTTAGCAAAGATAAAACGACAACAAGCGAATACTTATGCATCTATTTTAGGTTCACTGCACATAGCAATACCATGAAAAAAGTCACACTTAAAAGAGAAGGAATGCTTTTTCTTCAGGTTAATCTACGTGTTTACATTTTGCCTCCATCAATGCAAAAAATTCATGAACTACAATTGCGAGTAGGTACCGCATTTAAAAACTTGGTTCGGTGACAAAAGATTTAGGCCGAATAAGGAGGTAGTCACTGAAATTAATCATATTTCGTACAGTTTGACAAAGCTGAAGTTTTAAAAACCTTGAATATCGACGGACGAAATGTAACTCGTTACAACGCGAAAACGTTGAAAAATAAAATCACATTTTGCCATCAAGTTTTGTTTTCTTGTCTAGCCTCACTAATTATTGATCCGCTCTAATACCATAAATATCTTAAAGTAGCTGATTCCAAAAAATAGACGAATGAGATTGGTTTTAATGAAAACTGTGATAAGAAAATATTGTACTATAAATACTCTAAACGTTTTAGAAAGTTAATTCCTTGTTTTACATTGCTTTGTAGTATAGAAATATTATACATACAATAATTTAAATTTTAAAACCTAAGTAGTATAAAAAACCTCAAATTATCTCATTTATTTATTTCGTAAGCAACGACCGTAACTAGATTTTATTTTATTTATTTTTTGAAAACGCTCATTCCTCCAGGATATTTATTTTGTTAATTTAATTGGATTACTGTATTTCTTGAACAATTGAGGAAATTGTATGCGGTGTATAACGCAATGCAAAGTGGTAAGTGTATTAAATTTGAAAAAAATACTACTGCATGTTTCTATTCTTTTCCGGTTAAATATGCTTCGCGAGTTCTTTTCTGTAATGCAAAACCGTTATGGGTTATATTATGTTTGTTTAGACCAGGTTTACCATCACACGATTGCTACAGCTTAAGGATGCGTTACTGATGCAAATTCAAGTTAAAAACATCTAATGAACATATGCCCAAAACTCTACCGTAACTGAGTTACAGACTGAACTTGTAGTTTTAGATAAGTCTACTAATGCAGGTACTACGTACCGCTGTTGATTCCGTTGTTATTAAAAAGTTGGGATGGCTGTTTCATCAGTTATTATTCATTGTGACAGTCAACTTCAATTAAGTTAGGTGTCTATTGTTTCGTATACATTAAAATACTCTTAAAGGTATGATAATTTTTTCGATTGACTAGTACGCCAATATTCACTTTGTTTACGGATTGTGTAATGGCAATGGACCAGAGGCTGTTGATGAATATGGTCGACTTCCCATTCGTAAAGTGCTCCTAGTGGAACTGTTTCTAGCAATGTCCATTGATGTTTAAGAGAAACAGGCAAGTTTCCTGCAACTAAATACTTCTCAATTTCAATATTTAATATGGTTGACGCTCAACCATCTAGTAGTGTCCGAAGAATAGTCAACAGACTTAGCGTAGTTCAAACGTAAGAGAACTACACAATTTCGGTTTGTACCCGTATCTTATCTTGAAAGAAGTGAAACGTTTTAAAACTTGTACAGGTATCGTGTTCAAGCTTTAAAACCTGACGACTATTACACATCAAGAGTTGAATTTAGTCGCCAGTTAGTGAAAAATCGAGGACTTTATCCTAAAATATTATTTAGTAATGAAGCCTCTTTCACCAGAAACAATAACACCAGAAATTCAGATTGTCGGGCACGCACTTGAAAATTCACGGCAAACTAGGGAATCCTATTATAAAGATTGTAGATTTCCGGTGAATGTTGTGTGTGTGGTGTGGTATTATCTATTGACGACCGTTTCATTGATCCATTTATAGTCGAAGAATGTCTCGCAGCAGTTCGTTTTATGTTTCCTGGAAAATGACCTTATAACATTGTTGGATGACGTTTCTCTGTAAAACGACGAATGTGGATACAGGACGATGGCATATCTCCGCGATTTGGTAGACAGAAGAGGGTCAGCAGTTCCTTGGACGCTAAAGTCACTAGACTTAAAACCCCTACAGTATTTCTATGGGGAAGGCTGAAAAATTTGGTTTATGCAGAAAAACTTGAAAATAGAGATCAACTTGTCGTTAGAATTATGGATATATGGCAACTATGTAGACATTTTGAACAACTAATTCAATAAAGTGACTGGTTTTTAAACGATTTCTATTGACATTTTTTTGCAGTTGTACATAATACCTACATTAGCAGGGTTATCTGGAACTACAAATGCTTGTAGCTCAGTTACGATAGAGTTTTGAGCATATGTTCATTAAATATTGAAATTTCTTCAGTAACACATCTTCAAGCTGTGGCAATCATGTCTCAGGAGAGTCGGTATAATATACGGCAATAAGTGTAATAACTCAATTAGAACATGTTCCTACCGATGATTACAATATAATTGCCAAAGTGGGACTGCATATTTAATATCTTTTTATTTTATCGTTTTCCACGATCATCAAATTATGTAACTTCATCTAATATTTAAAATAAAAGTTATGAATTAATGTAATACTTTAACATTTATAATTAACATGAAAGAAATGTCAAACTAACAATAACTTGATATTCAATTGAAACTTTTCGAATGTTAATTTCGCTTTCTCGAATCCATATCAAGTTGATTGGTGGAACTTTGTGTGGCCACGCGGGATTATTTAAAACAATTTTTATAAAGCCCTGGCGCAGAACACAATACGAATCTTTTTATACAGCCAAGTCGAGAATTGTACGGTTGTAACTTCGATCCATGCGGAACCGCAAATTTACATTCATCGTACACAATGACGCAAAAAGAGGATACATTCTCCTAATTATACTTTTTAAAAAGCTTCGTAGAAAGAAAAGCTTCATGGCTAGAACCACTGTACTATATAAATCTGCGTCCCAAAGACAAAAGGACAAAATATTTGCGTATACCGTATGCGTTAGATACCTTCTCCCTTTTATATTATGTAAAACAATAAGGGAAACTTGGAGAGAAACAAGTTGTTCCTAACGAAAACGAGAAATCTTCCCGTGTTTTCCAACGGAATGCAAATATATACTTAAGCATCGGGGTTGCCGTGGAACACGACCCTGAAACTTCTGTTCGACACACAAAACAGCAAACTTACATACATCCGGATTCTCGGGCACGTTGTAAGGTTGCTTGTTACATTGGAACGATGCTGTAGGAGAGTAGGAGCATAGTTCAGAATGGAGAATGCGTGTCTAGAGGGTCGTGGAGATAGTATGTTTTTCCTAAATACGAATTCATACGGTAGTGACAGGGTAGGATACTTATGCTCGCATTAAAACGTATAACGCATATTTACTTTAACAAAGGACGAAATGTAAGAACGGCAAAAAATTTTTTTAATTATGTCGATGATGCAAATTTATAAGAATTACGCTAAAGTTCAATAAAATATAAAAAAGGTTTTATAAAACAAAATGTTTTAAAATGAGAAAATAGATAATTATTATTTACATCAATCACAGCTGTAAAATATGTTTAAAATGAAAAACCCAACAATATCGATGCATATTTCAAATAATTTGGATGAAGCCATTCGTTGGCGATTCAAACGAATCGTTTCACCTTGAATCTTAGTCTTGTGTAAAAGCCTTTTCTGTCGAAAAGCTTGAAACATAATACAGGGATTTTGAAGAGCAAGTTCGAAATGGTATAATTTGACTTAAACTAAATTTTATTACTCAAAATATAAACTACCAGAAAAACACATTTTTTTGCCAACAAGAAATAAGTATAATTATGTCAGTAGCACAAAAGTTTGAAGTTCTAAATTTGATGAATTCTGCGAATGCATTCTGAGCAGTTGCTTGACTGTTTTAGAGTTGTTGATGCAAGAAGCGGTTGAAGCTGCTTGATTAAATGCTAGTAGGAGAGAGTACGATGGATGAGGCAGTACAATTGTCGTATATATTCGTTTTGTTTCTACAGCATTATTCGTGAAATGTGAAACTGGACGTTATCGTGCAAAATATAGTTTACTAATGCTGGACAAATACGTTACAGTTCTTGGTGCATTTTGCCACTTTTTGACAGTACTTCTCTACAACTATGATGTCTATAAGTTAATAAATAGCGCCAACTACTGGTGTGTATTCGACTTGAGAAAGTGCTTGGAAGCTTTACCTCGACGCAATCACTATACTCAACAACAAAGGATCCATTTTTCGTTGTAGGTGAGCGTTATTCACGAGACATGAGATTAATCGTTGTCGTGCAAAGGGACTTAGATCTGTTTATTAATACTTGACAAATACGCTACAGTTCTTGGTGCATTTTGCCATTTTTCGACCATAATTCTCTACATGATTTCCCCAAACTATTATACAATCAGCATTGTAATCTTCTGGTGTAGTTAGGAAGCTTCACCTCAACACAACCACTATGCTGAATATTTATGGTTGTCGTAGAGAATCTACTTTTCGTTGAAGGTCACAATGTAATCCAGAAATGAGTCACTTCTATTGTGCGAAAGAAGCACAGAGCGGACCTACTACTCTTTCTAGTTGTCGTTCAGTTAATGTGGCACTTATTTATGCAGTCTTTTCATATTTCTATGCTGTTTGGGCGTATTTACGTATTGATTCATTAGCCTCACAATGTTCCGTCACCCATAATAGTTTGATTAGACACCAGTTCTCTTAGTTTTACAGGCATTTTCATACTAGTCTCGATGCTATTTTCCTTGTAGTAGTAGAAGTCTCAGTTATTCTCGAATTTCTTAAATATTGTTCAAATTATATCTGTGTTATTGATACAACAATGATTCATCAATCAAGGTCAACTTGAACAACAATAGGCATATGCAAGGATGTTAAAAGACTTTAGAGGGCGTATTGGAAATGGCTTTATGTTATCTTAACTAATCTATGTTTAGCCATTACTTATGTTAAACTAGTTTAAAAAAAGAGAACCCGAACATAAATTCTGCAATTACAATCAAAAATAACAAACATGTTTCATATCAAATATATTTCATTTCTCTGGAGAAATAATCCGCTCGTTTCATTTTTTATTTATATTAATAATTCTTCCCAGGTGGCCGATAAAAGTTCTCAGAAATACCGACATTATTTAAAATACTGGAATACAATTAAATTTATTTAACTTTCGACCGTAAATGTGTACCGTTCTTTAAATTGAGGTCGACCTCTATTCTGAGAGATCCGCAGTGGCCTTAACTTTTTTAATGCGAAAGGGTTTTTCAAATGACAGGGCCGCCGTTAACGGGCCTCAGGTGACCATGTCATGTAACAGTATATACCTAATCCGACCAATAATTCAAGCATCACCTCTGAAAATGGAAAAATAAATTTACTGCTGTTGTCTCTTATTATTTTGGCCTTTATTAGCGGATTAAACATTTATTAATATTTAGTTACAATTTTCATGTTTGTGGTACACTTATTTTAATTCATTAAATTTTTGTATATCCTTAATTATGAAAGCATACCCTATCTATTTAGTTCTCTATTTTGATATAATAGCTTTAATTATTAAATCTATAAATAATGTTAACGTATTTAACAATACAATGCTTTTTAAATTGTTCGAAAGTATTTGACCTGTTTGAGTTCATTTAACATCTCTTTAGTTTCCTAATAATACCAAAACAATTAACGCATAATCTGGTTTGCAGACCTCTGCGATCGTTGTGTTCATACTTTCTGCATTTTGACTTCCGAACAGAAACTGCGTCCTCGGTACTTCTACTGCCGATGTTGTCTCCACTTGTATGAGACATCTTTAGGGCTTAAGTGCTACCACTGGTTTTGTCGTTGCACTGAAACTGGTGTACGTGTGTTGTGGATGGGTTTATATACAGGAATGTTGTAACGCGCTATATTCAACTTTATGGTATAAAAGTTCTGTTGCAATAATTATTAAAAAGAAAAGGCAGAGATTAATAACGTGCATGTCTTCACGAACATCTAAAAATGCTCTGCATCTTATCTTAATAGAGTGGACTGGATTAGAATGTCGAGCATTTCTTGAGAAATGATATCCTATTCGTCCATGACAGCATTAGTAATACCGGAAGCATTCTTGGTGGCATATCAAGCATTTAACGCCTGTGTACCTATTATGATTTTGAACAATCCCAATGTCTTATTTTGTAGTTTTGGCATAATTAATTAACATGCTTTTCCTAATCCAAGAATTAAGCCCTTCACCACTCTGGGCTCTGTTTAACGACGGTTAAAGAGACTAAATGCTTTTACTTCAATTCAAGGCATGGACGTATAATTCTCTTTCATTACTTCCTATTATACGTGGGCAAGGTGAAAAATTCTCGGCCTGACAATGAAAGACTGCGGTTTAAATTTAAAAAATGATTTTATTTTTCTACATAATCTCCCTTGAGTTCAACACACTTGGTCCAGCGTTTTTCTAACATCAATATTCCTTCCCGGAAGTGAGAGTCTGGAAGGCTGTCAAAATATTCTTCTACGGTCCTTTCAACTTCTTCGTTAGATGTGAATCGCTTTCCAGAAACAAATTTTTTTAAATTTGGGAATAGATGGAAGTCTGAGGGTGCCAAATCAGGAGAATAGGGAGGATGGCCGAGCAAATCGTACCCCAAATCCTGCAATTTTCCCATCGCCAGCGCACCCTTGTGTGTGGGTGCGTTGTCCTGATGAAAAATAATTTTTTTTGTTTTTCAAACCAGGCCTCTTCTCGCGAATTTTGGCATCCAGCTGCTCAAGGAGGTTAGAGTAATATGCGCCTGTAATTGTTTTGCCTTTTTCAAGGCAATCAATTAACAAGATTCCTTTTGCATCCCAAAACACGCTGGCCATGACTTTTCCGGCAGATGCGATAGACTTCGCTTTCTTTGGCGCTGAACCACCGGCTTCCACCCACTGCTTCGACAGGTATTTCGTTTCTGGCGTGTAGTGGTGGACGCATGTCTCATTCATGGTGACCAATCGCCGCACAAAATCGGTCGGATTCTTGTTAAATCCGTCCAAAGAATGCTCCGAAAATCGTTTGCGCATTTGCTTTTGATCGACATTCAGCAAATGCGGCAGCACCAAACTGGTCTTATCCAAGACCAAATAACTTTAACACCCCGTAACTTGTTTTTTAAGTCCATCTTCAAAAATTTTACTAGCCTCTTTTTTGTCCACAAGTTTACAGCAGTTTTTTAATACGAAAAATCAATCTAAGGATATAATATATCACGAAAAATCATATATGTGCTATAATTTTGTCATATTTAAGTATGATCCACAGTTGCGTTATCCAGTTCTTCTTTATTATAGCATGAACCATATACTTGTCTAATGAAAACTATTTTTTCTTATACAGTTATGATGGAGTTATGATTATTTGTATATTTATTTGGATTTACATTAAATGGTAACAGATCTTCAGTGAAAGCATGAAAGGTAGAAAGCAAACGGGCACATAGAGTTTGTAGCGCGCATACTTCGACAGAGTTTAAAATATGTATGCTATATAAAAGGTTGACAAGCAATAATACATTAATTACATTGTAAGATACTGTTTCGTCCAATAAAACGACATCGCTCCATTAAAACTTCCCCGGGGACCTTACATAATTTAATTAATTTCGGTGTCATTAGAATAACTCAGGATATCCATCTCTCTTTTTACTCTCTTGCTCCTTCTTCTTCTCCCGGTCTACGACCTACTCTTTTAGTTTAGGAAATTTTCGAATCTTCCTGAAATGTTGACATCGACGATATTAAATTAGGAACACTGGAATCTCGTTTGAAGATCGAGATGATAAAAGAAAATAAAATTTAATTAAATATCCATTCCTTACAAACATACTTAGTTAAATTGCTCCTCGATTGGTATTAGTTATTAATGAAATTCTAAAGATGAAAAGTAATGGACTGTTTTTATACGAAATTGTTATTAACTGTTATTAATATCTTGCATGTTATCTTAATGCTGTATCTTAAATATGTATATTAAAAACGAAGTACAAACTTTACATTTGGAACTTTATCTATAGAAAGTGAATAAAATGCCTGGTGACACTAAAGAAAATTTAACAAAACTTGATTTTTACGGTCATTTTGTTGCTACCGGTACAAAACTTTTTGTTCACTGATGAGTAGTGACTTTCCAACATTTCGTCACCTATGCTATCAAGTTTTTTCGAGATGTGAAAGCTAATTCTATCCACGCCATGAGTTCGAAAATCCTATACATACATGAGAAATCTTGGTTTCTGGGCTTTTTCCACGTAGAAATTGCCTAGTGTTGATACGAACTCTTATTTACCTGACATTTCAATGGTCTCACTAGTATTTTTTTCTGGAGCGAGTGTTGATCGGACTGCGGTGCACTGACGCAATATTATAAAGTCCTGCTTGTTGAGGTAGCAAGGTGAGGGCTGTCACTATCGCTATTTTGTGAATGATGGCTATTTAGCGACAGTGATCGACTCTAGCGTAGACAGCGCTCGTCAGTGCAATGCAATCCGACCCAGACCCAGGAAGACTGTATTCTCAATAATAATAATAATAAACGTTATTATCAAGTATCTGGCTAAAAAAGTATATATATATCAATATAAAGATTGCAAGCTGGTTATAGAGGAGTGATCAGATAAATATGTATGTATGAACTATCATACGGTTGCAATTGACATGTTTAACTGATTTAGAAAAATATGATAAAATTGCTTGATAATTCCTCTATGGCCTTTTACAAATTTATTCCATATTTTCTCTATTGCATTACAATTAACTGTTTATTATACATTATATAATTAAAGCGTTGCCCTCATAAATTCCTTGATAGATAATGACTTGAGTCTAAGTTTTTAATTTCCACTGCTATCATGACTATCTTTGTGTTGCTTTTGTGGCCATGCATTCTATTACTACATTGGCGTCGGTGGTTGAAATTTATACTTTTATCACGTATGGTATTAACTTTGACATTTCTCCCTATTGCGATAAGTTTAATTATGTTTATGATGCTGCAAACTAATATTCCCGCCTACTTTCACGTGTTCAATTCACGTCTCACGTATTGCGTCAAGACACTGTTCTACTTCTTGCATGCCTACAGTAATTTTGCGTCGTGCACCGACTGGAACTATGTGAAGGTGTGGACAGACTTTTTTAATGATATGTTGGTATAGTTATAAATTAAAAACTTTTTTGCTTCTGTTTTGGTTTTTTAATATGTGCATCTTTATTCTTTGTTTTGTACCTGCACTATTTTACCCTTCTATTAGGGTTTTGTGTTGGGTAATAAAGTTATTATTATATTAATTGTGGTTTCTTTTGTGAACAAATATTTCTCTTTAAACTATTAATACCGTAATAAATAGATAATTAATCGTCAAAAAAATGATCAAAAGGATAATTATTTTCTTACAAATTTTTATAACTATCGAAAGCAAAAATCAATTTAAACTGAAAAAAAATCAGTTATAACCAGATGATATACACAGTCTGTCGCAGAAAAAACCGAACTTTTTTAAAATAGTAATTCTTAATGACACTAATCTATTAAAAAAAATATGCATCGGTAAGGTAGATCTTTCATCAATGTTTGTCAAAATATCATGACATTTGCATCATTAGAAGTAGAGAAATTGCGCATAAAGTAACAGTGTGTATCTGGCATTGGTTGCAAAATGAATTTTGAACAAAGAGCAAATATCATGTTCTGTTTCAAACTCGGTAAATCCATTACTGAAACGTTTTATTTGATGAAACAAGTTTATGGTGATGCGTGTTTATCACGTACGAGTGTGTATGAGTGGTATAAACGATTTATATACTGTCGTACGGACATAAACGACGACGAACATTCTGGTGAAAAAAAATCTGAGGTTACAGAAAGTAACATCGAATTGATCAGAGCCAAAATTATCATTGCGATACGTGGGAATGGAATTAAATATTTCCAAAGATTCAATTCATCGCATTTTGACACAGCATTTGAGACTGAGAAAGATTTGTGCAAGGTTTATACCACACAAGCTAATTGATTTCAACATTGTACAGACTTGATTGGAGGCTCAAAAAAGGACGAAAACTGCAGGTATTCTATTGTAACTGGCGATGAGACGTGGTGTTTTCAATATGGTTCAGAGACTAAGCGTCAAAGCTCTGAATGGAAGCATCCAAGCGAAGAAAGACCGACAAAAAGCCGTTTGGAGAAGTCAAAAGTGAAGACAATGTTGATTTGTTTTTATGATTCGAAAGGCATAATGTACAAAGAGTTTGTACCAACTAGTCAAACAGTAAATGTTGTATATTATCTTGGTGTTATGAAACGTCTTTTGGCGTGTATTCGTCGAGTGCGCCCTCAATATCGTGAAATTATAGCTGGCGTTTGTTACATGATAATATAGTGCGTCAACCATCAACTATTCACCGTATTCACCGTATTTGGCCCACTGTGTTTTCTATTTATTCTCTACTACATTTGCCGATGAAAGGACAGCGTTATGCTGACGTCGAAGCCATTAAAAAGGCGTCGACAGCGATCTTGAAGGACATCTCTAAAGACGAAATTAAAAATTCATTCGACATATTAATTGACCGCGGAAAACGTTGCATTGAAGCAGAGGGCGACTACTTTGAATAAAATAAATGAATTTTACCAAAATAGTAAGCTTTTGTTGTTATTTTTAAAAAGTTCTGTGTATTATTGGGACTACTGGTATAATAAATAGAAATGATAAATTGTTAATTTCACTACGTACATTAAAAAACGGTAACATAAATTATTACTAAATTATTACTTCGTATCGTGTAGATGTTTTGAAACAAGTCGTTTTGTTTCACTGCTTTGTTTGGGCGCTATTTTCACCGAGCAAGTATCAATTAGTGTGGAGCGACGAAAAATAAAGAAAACAGTTTTTCAATTGTATTACAAGCGAAAGCTGGTATAACGAGTTGTTTTTTTTAAATATCGAGCAGGTATTGTGCGCATTGTGCTTAATTAATATGTGTAGACAACAATACATTTTATTTCTTTTGTTACGATGTAAAATTAGTTTAAACTCTGGTTAGGGGAGTTTTCATATTGAATATTGTACCACGTTATTCTTTTGGCAATGAGTTTCAGTACAATACAAAATAACTACAAAGAATGTATTTTTAAGTTCTTCAATACATATTTACAGAGTCCATATTTATGGACCTGTGTATTTCCAAATTGTATTATACATGTGTTGGTCATTAATTTCGTTGCTAAAGCAAGTAAAATAAGGTCAAAATGAATTTCAATGCAATATCATTGTAAAGTAGCAGATAAATTTTATTTGGACGAAATTTTTCCGTTGTAATATAAGTGTTCAAAATATGTACTATTACGTCACAAATAGTGTTCCTAATTCTACTCAAGTCCTCGAACGTATTCGTGGAAGCTTATTTGTTGCAATTAGTACACAGAATATGTTCTGCTAAAAACCTTTCATAAATTAAAATAAAATTATCATTTTGCAGGGAAGTATAACTTAATGCAACTATGTGAAGTGATTACCATTATTAATCTAAACATCATCAATACTGCCGACCTGTTGCATGAATTACGGTCTATACCATGTCAAATACGACATCTATGCACGTTCTTCTTTTTGATATTTTCTGGTATCATATCTAGTGTAACTAGCTTTGCCCCACAAACAACGTCCTGTATGGTTCCTCATAGATAGAAACCACGAGCTCCTAAACCTAAGCCTGGAGACTATGCTGGATTTTGACGGCAGTTTTTCGACCAATCCGTCGGTAAATTAACATGTTCATCCGTATGGATGTGCGGTCTAGATACAAAAAAGTCAATTGTAGCTGTTTAATTCAGTTTGAATTGTGTTTCGTCAGACCAAACAATTTTCCCTACGAACGCCTTATCCTTGTGCACCATGTTTTTAAGTTATTCATGGTACTGGCTTCATCGACCTGTGTCGTCCTCACTAATTCTTGAAATGTACGTATACTCTTCACTTCGTACTCTTCAAAATTCGCTATATAAGTATGTGATCGACTAGTTTCAATTTTACATGAATATTGTTTTAAGGATTCTGTGGTGACCGTGTGACACAGCTGCTATTATTGCTATTATACATTGCCTGGAACGTCTTCTGTGTACATTCCTAATAGTATCGTCAGCTTTGAATTTGTTCCTATTACGAGAAGTTGTTAAACGTATTAGTGGCTCTGTTCGAAATTTATTCCCCAAATAACGTTGTACATTGCCAACGTTTTCAAATTTTAAGACCATCTTCCACTGCTCGAATTACAAACCTTGTGTTTATCATTTTGCTTCTTACGAAACACAATAAATTTGCGAGCACATATGTGGTCACTACCAACTAAAAAAACATTAAACTACACTTTCTCGGATACTGAAAATTTTATTGCAATACATTCCAAAGTTATTAGCGAGTAAAGAATGTATGCAATCTAACGGGCTACCTTGTAAATGTATGAAATGTACAAATATGTAAACACAATTAATTTAAAGAGCTTATATATTTAAAAGCGGACATACTTTGGACAAACCAATAAAAATACATCGTAGATTACTTTCGCGTTGAAGAAGAATCTGCTGGTTCTACAATATACAGGCTCTTAATTGCTTGCGAGGAAAATACTGAATTATTTACAATAATAAAGGGTCGTACAAAAAGAAAATTAATTCAGTTAAGTTGGAAAAATTTACAGCATACGTAGGAACATCAGCGGGATTAAAATTCTCAGATACACAACTTTGCACTATTCCCCTAAAACCACTGAAACGATGCCTTTTACAGTGATGACGAACTAGTTCAAGTTAAAATACATATATGTCATTCAATGATACTTTTATATAAACCTAGGCATATTTTGGGAGAAATTTTTCTTTTGCACAGCAGGTGGACTGTAGTTTTAGTTCTTAGTATGCAATTACTACGTAAAGTGATGTAGTTTTTATCATTCATGACGATACACATTTAGTACAGTATATTGTATATACATACATACATACATATATATAATATATATATATAAATATATATATATATATATATATATATATATATATATATATATATAACGAACGGCTACATTTATCGAAAGTTGGCAAACAAAGATAAGGTAAAACATGGAGTTAATCGGCATAATTTTCTAAAAATGAATGAAAACTTTACGAACGCAAGCCTGTATTAAAATATATCTTCTAAATATGTCTCGTCATGGATGATGAGAAGTATTTCATTTTACGTAGTAATTGCATGCCTGAAATTAAATCTACAGTACATTTGCTGTGCAATAAAAAAATTTCCCCAAAAGATTGTCTAGATTTATATAAAAATATCATATAAATGATAGATATGTGTTTTGACCCGATTTATTTCGTTATCACTAATGTTTTAATGGTTTTAGGCCAATTGTCCAAGTTATGTGTCTGAGAATTTTAATCCCGTTAACGTTCTTAAAGCTTGACAAATAGAAAATTTAAGTAATGCTAATCATTAGAATACTAAGTAATAATATAATCGCTGGAATTAATATATTGTTATTGGTATTTCATGTGGAGCTTCAATATTTTGAACATATTAATTCAATTAGCCCAAGTAATATTCTTCTTTTCGTCATTTCTTATGGCATTCCTTATAGTAAGTGCCTGTAATAGTCTTAAAAATGTTGTCGGCATTAGACATACATATATAACAAAGGAGATCTCCAGAAAAGTTTTGTTTTTGAGGGTTAATATATTCTGGACAGTTATCACGCTCGTTTACCAACTTATATAAGAAATATGCGCTATGCGAAGATTTGCGTTTGTGAAATGAATTTCCACTATGTTTCTTAGATAATTTTTTGATGTCAATTAGTTAATGCCGTGCCCAGGATATACGTCAGAAAATTTAGAAGAATTTAAAAGAACTAAATTGAATTCGTTCAACTGCATTAATTTGATAACTGTGTAGAGGATACCAAATAACTGACTCGTTTTTTAACCTACTGACGACCAACGCAGAGACAAGAATTTTTAATAAATTAGTATCACTAAATGTGACTTCTCATTACAAAACTAGCTATATTATCTGCAGACCATAATGCTTCAATATATAGATTAAAATTCAGCAACGAATCAAACAGTATTCCCAGCTCCCAACTCTCATAATCTATAGAAAATTAGGAAAGGGAAAAAGGTTGGTTTGCAGATAGGGCAAATGACATAATAAAACATTTATTGATGCTCAAATATAGATGACTAAATTTCGACCAAGCTGCAATAAGGTCTATTATTTTCTTGCAGCTCAGGACATCATCAACACCGGAAACGGCAGTTAAAACTTTTACATCAGCATAACATAAGGTATGGGAAGGCGAAATAAATAACCAATCATTTATAAAAAGAAAAAATAATAACGGGCCTAGGTTGAGTCTTGAGGAACATCGAAAGATTAAGTGTAAATAAATAAGTTTAGAATATGTAAAATAAAGAGTCCATCAGAGGTTTCGTTTGAAAAACTATAGGATTTAGTTCAAGATTAACCATACAATGTAAGTTGGAACTAAAACATAGATACCATGACATTAAGAAAATGCGTATATGTATACTATAAAGATCAGTAGGGGGTTGTCCAAAAGATGGTAACAAAGTGATTTATAGAAGCTGAAGAAAGGTGTAGAAAAACAGCTTAATTAATTAAACGAAGAATGAAAGAATTATGTATTACTTAGTACTGTTCACTAACACTTTTTCTTGCTTTCAATTTTCAGATCCACTTTTACATAAACGAAAATAACTTTTCATTACGAATTCATTTTCATTAATTATTAGAATTGCATTCGGTATGATCAGCTACTGGTACAATACTAATACGCCATTAACTCATTCGTATGATGCGTGCGCAATTTATTCTCGTTTAAATTTCGAAACGCTGTTGTTTTGGCGCATATCACACTACTATATAATATTAATTTGTTTAAAACTTCAGTCGAGATGTCGACACTATGTTGACCACAAATGTTGTAATCCAGTGTACTATTCATAGTATGTAAATTACACGCAATGTGTGAGATCCATTTAAACGCATTATTACAGAATGAATGCTTCACTCAAAGTGCACGCTTTGGGAATTTACGACCATTATATGTATGCGCATTTCATTCGGACTCAAAACTCTTCGACAAAGTGCCGTACGGACACGTAAAGGGATGTCATAAATATCATGGTCGACGGTCCATGATGCCATTTTACATATTTATAAATAAGGAGTGGCGAAACAGTCTCGAGACAATCAAGTCGACAAGCGGTTGTTGTGTCTCTAGACAAATAAACGAGAAGAAGAATAAGAAGAAGATAAAATTCGTTCGAAAATAAGAACAACAAATGACGGGATCCATTTTAATTTTAAATGCTAGTGAATAAAGCGGTGGAAGGAGAGAGGCAGGGTTCAATTTACTCAAGTGCAGGACTCCACTGCAATCGTAAAAGGTCAATGGTGTTGTGAGTGTTGGAGCATTGAAAGTTTACGGTCCTTACGTATGCCGACGAGGCAATATTGAATTAATTAAATTGTTAAATTTCATATAGAAGCTTGGAAAATAAACGATCCAATTTATCCTTTGGTGTTATAAATAACTTCATCAATATAAAGACTATTTTCATTACACACATAAAGAACTTAATACAATTATTTGGCTCGTAGTAAAAAGCTTTTTACTAGACATTGTTAATGTTTCAGTATTAGAACTAGGAATGAATAGTTTTGGTACGAATTACTTATTGTAAAAGTCTTAAATGTTCTATAATTTGTTCGCCATTGATTAGCTAAAATAAAATTTATGAATTGTTGGCTTTATTTTCTAAATATAATAGTCTTTGTTTGTATATAGGGCAAGGCGGAATAATTGTAGTGGTAATTGTAAACATGTCTAGCAACTCTCTAAACAGCAATCTTGAACAATTCTGGTTATTAATGCTACCATAACGTTATTTCAACACTATTATACCTAACATATGTGCCGTCATTTTGCACATTATTTGTTTTAATTGATATATTAGTAAAGACGGAACTTAGAACGTATTCCATTAAAATACTAACTCCTATATAAAGTGCAACATAAAATTAAACCAAATCTAAGTGATACTAGTTATGGAACATGAAAGCTAATGATACAAACGCACGTAAAAAGTGTGGTTATGTTTTATGTATAAGTTATTTAATGTATTTACGTTAACTCCCAAATTAACTGGCTTGGGTTAAATGTAAACACGTTATCAGGGTTATTGTAAGCATTATTATTTTCTATTTTAACTTTTAATATATTAGATGACAATAGTTAGAAACTGTAAAAGAAACGAAGTAATCCATAACAGATAATGATCTGACCAAAGCAAGTGAAGATGTGAAAAATAACAATATAGAGAAACACCGGCAGAATATGGCGTATGTATAATATGTATACTATTTCTGTCATTTACAACAGAAGAGAAGGAAATGTATACAGACAGTTCAGTGCTGGTCACTCGCCTGTGCTTGTGAAAACGTATTATAGAAAGAACAATAATAATATACTGCCTTATAACTAGATCATAAATAGATTATCCATGCGATAAATCTTAACAAAAGAAGTTAAGGAATATGGAACTGGTAATAAATATTTTTAAAGAGCAATTCACATACATTTCCTTCAAAAAAGCAGGACATTGGCAAAATTTTAGAACACCAACTAAAAATCAAGAAATTGTATACGATTTTTTTGAAAAATAACGTTCACTATGAAAAAATGTGTTATTTTTAATGTTGATGAAGGTGGTTTTGCTAGTGATTCAAATTAATGCTATCTAGATACGTTCTATAATATACCACATTACAAAATGGCTGGATGAAAGGATCGCAGTTCTATCACTGAATTTGCTATAGATTTTCCTGTTCAGGTTTCATTCCCTCTATAGAAAATTTACGGAAAGACAAGCAATACTTGGAACAAGTGCGTGTTTTGTTATATGATAGTCACCGCAGTCATTAATTGAATTGAGAATTGTAAAGCACAGGAAACAACATAAAATAGAACTCATATATTTTCCAAGACATTTAACAGATCGACTGCAGTCTAACGTTTAATACGGTACGGCGTTTGAAAGTCCTAAGACTCATTTCGCGAGGCCTATGATTTTGGCCTACAGAACGGATTTTTCCGAATTCTGGTTTGGACTGCTTTAATAGTTTGCGATGTCCGCACTGTGCGTGGGTTGACGGTTTTTGACGTCTCCAGTCTCGTCAAATATATCGATGCACGAAAATTCTGATTCCTAGTGGACGGGGTGTTTTTCAAAATGTCTTTTTACTTCTTTATTTACTTTACATTTACAAAGCTCTACAATAACAATATTAATTTCCTTATCCAACCATAGAATAACGCAAATTCAGATTAATTTCAGTGACTCTTTATCTGACAAACACCATGACTTAAATTTGGAGTGCCTTCAATTCTACTATCGCGAAGGGATACATTCATTCTTATAATAGTATTTATGTCTCTACTAGATACAATGTCTCAAGATATTGTGCAAAGCTCTTACACGTTACGGTTTTTTTCACAGACCTGTCTCAATTAAAAATTATACTAAACGTAGGCAAATTACAAGACATAACTTTTACATATCTAAAAATGTTGACAAACTGTCTGAACTGCTGCATAGATTTGTAAAATGTTTGAGCTACAATAATTATGTAAATCAAGATTTTCTGTAATTCCGAACATAAAGTAAGTTCGTGCAGGATTTAATTGAAATAAAAGAAAAATAATTAAATAACGACCATGATGAACAATAAAATGCTATGGCTTTTATAAAGCTGAAAAGTAACGAAAACTAAATTATTTATCGTTAAAAAGAATTTCTCTTATACAAAGAAACACTATAGCAGATTTCATGAAAGGTAAATAAAATTCCAGGTATTTAAATGCCTTCCATGAATATACACAATTATAAATGAGATAAAATAAAAGAAAACTTCAAAAATGATTTTAAATTATCTGAAAAGCGGAGAGCTTCTGTAAAACTCGTGAATGCCATTTCAATTCATTATCTTTTAAACTGCAACAGAAAAGAAGGTTGAGGTAGGAAAAAGTAAGGAATAAAACAACTCAAATATGTATTTTAAGAGTTTGAATTACATTTCTTAAAAAAAAAATAAGATCATTACAAAAACGAGGTTTTGTTGGACGAAGGAAATTTAAACTTTTGTGTATAGTGTACATTCAGAAGTTAACAAGAACATTAACATTAAGGCAAACGATTGCATGTCGTTACCATTGCAAACAAGATTATCTTACGATGTCATTACGGATTGTTTACAAGTCCTAAACAAGTCTGCCTTCTCTGCGGGGGGCAATTAAAATTCCCCTACAATAACGCTAGGGTATCGTTTCGTTACGTTAAAACGGAAGCCATTTTATAGGTAAAGTACCTCATGATATCGTTAATACGAACATATTTTGCCGAGGTTTTCATTATAGCCAGAAAAAAGTCTTTCTTACATCTACTAGTAATCTCTTACTAGGCGTCTGGGACAATATATATGTATGTATGTATGTATTAACTATGGTGTTATCTTTCCCAATTGGTTAGACCTTACTGGGTTATACATGCATGTATCGCGGATAGGCTTTGATTGGGTAATAAGATTAAAATATGTTGTTAGATATTAACGTTGGTATTCCAATCAATTACTAAAATTGTTTGTTTGTATCGGCCAATGAAAAATCACTTTCACAGAAAACGACCTGAGCTGTTTAGTAAGTGGAAACTTCACTACGTTAACACCAACCCACACGCAGCAATTATAGATTTTTTGAGAAAAGAAGTTTCAAACAAATGCTGCTATGATTTCAAAGACGATTTAGGGAGCTCTCAAAGGACGGAATTCGTTATGTCTTTGATACGAATAAGAATATTGTTGTTTAAGATTAATAAATAAAGCTATCGTAGTATTAGTCCAAAACTTTATTGAAAATCTGCAGAGAAGTGGCATATAAAACATATAAAACAAAATACTGTGGCCGATTGCGGGCTTATCATCTTTCGAGAATGATAGCGAAGTTAAAGATTAAAATAATTGATGATTTAAGTTTTTCTTTATTACGTCTTTTATAATGGGATATATTGTCAAACACTGACAAAATGTTTATGGTAGTACGAACGTGTTAGACAACGGTTAACTAATGTGAAGCAGCTGAGCTTTAACTTTCACTTAAGAAAATTGGTTGAGGTATCGACGAACCGTCAAGACGGAAAAGATTCATTTGTGAACAGGTATTCTCTTTCGTTGTCTCGAAGATTTGATTTATTTTGGTATTTAGGAACTACTGTGTATTACGTAGAATTGTTTACTCTTATTTTTTTTTTGGATTTTATAGATCTATTGTCGCTCACAAATATTGATAATCTTTCAGTTGAAAGTAACTACTTCGTGTGTTGTATTAAGTTTTAACATGATCATAAATGATGTACAGAATGGCAAATAAAATACAGTGAAGTTTTTAATCTAGTGGCACGCAATACGACTTTGTATGTAAATCAAAATTTGAGCGACGATCATTTTCTGATAAGTCTGTTATTGAAAAAGGAATTGTATCACTGCGAGGAACGCCGAAAATTTTGAGATACTATCTGTATATATGAAATTCCTAACAAACACTTTGATACATTTGTTTAAAAAATCTGCAAAAACCGTTTCTCTTTTTCCCAATCGTGGCCAAAAAATTCTTTTAAATAATCAATATGCATCTTCCATGGGAATATTTAGTGCGATTTTAAAATTACATACTTTAAAAGTTGAAAAATTCTTTGAACGCTCGCAATCTGCTTTAGATAATGAAGCGCCGTTTTGGGACTGTATATTGGCAATTCACTACAGGTGGTTGTCCAGCATATGATAAATAATTACCACACTACGACGTACGTTGAAATAGAAGACATTTTCGGGATTGGAACCACCCAGTTCACAGAGTTTTCCATGGGTTTTCATTGAATAATAATAATGAAATTCTAAAGTTTGTCAATAAAAAAGGATCTCGAATATTTTCTAAAATAATAACAGGTGACTAAATATATTGCCACGAAACTCAGCGACCAACGTATGCAACCTACAATACATGAGAAGGAAATGTTTCTTCTAGAGACAGAATATTCCAAACGCGTCGAGCCTATATATAAATGGCTGTGATCGTGCACGCAGGACCATTAGTTAGGCTGACCAGTGGCCAGTGAAGATCTATACGTCAGTACTTATTAACGATATATCTACTTAATGTTTTGAGATTATGTTTAGGTTTACGTTTTACGGTTAAATAAAATTGTCGAAAAAGTTGTCTATAATTTCGATTTTTTGTCATATCCGTATTAATAATAGTAAGTTCTCAAAACTTATGGGCCACCCCCGTACATATCCCTTTATTTATCATATTACTGAACCCTAGGTACATTTTGCACAAATATAACGTTGTTTAATTCTAAAACGATTTACTATTTGTTACACGTCATAATAATACAATTTAAGATAATATGACGTAATTCAGCCATACATACGGTATCTTGGGGTTACATAAGAAGAAACATCGTGCGCGAGAGAATACGAGGAATTTTATTTATTTCGTTGCGAAATGTTTACTTCTTGATTGTTATCATTGTCCGTGACATCCTACGTCCACATCTTGTGTGTTATCGTAATCTCACCCGCGGAAACGGAAGACTTATTGTGTTTTCCGTCCGCTTTCCTCCTTCACCCGGCTCCTTCTCAATCTCGGTCAGAATTGTTCTATTATATTCCTTTTTTCATTACATATTTGCGGCGGCGGCGGCGGTCGATTATCTGAGCACGTTATTGGAGTATTGCATGTCAGAAAATGAAAATGTTCTCTCTCTCAGAGTTCCCGTTCTTTTACGTTTGCATTGTCTGAAATGTACACGTACGGTATATGTATGTATACGTGTGTCAGTTTGTAAACTGTTTCTCGTAATGCCGAAGAAAAGATTGGCGACATATAATTTTCGTTCTTGAGAATGGAAACAATGTATTTCGTAAAATGCTTATTGAACATTCAAGTTTTACTGTCACTTTACGATGCATGGTGAATTTACATTTTTGTCGGTTTTAAATTAGACCCAGGATTTAAAATTGCGCTTTTGATTCTAAATAAATGTATGCGTTATGGTATATAAACATGACAAGAATGTCTGCGTTCCTATCGAACTTGTAACAAATACGTTCTTATATTACCTTGAGGCAAAACACGTTTCCGAGGAAGGCATACGAAGTCTGTAAAATATGTAAATCCTGGCACAAGGAAATATTTTATTAAAATTAGTGTCTTATTTTTATGTTGCATCCGTATGTAAAAAAAGCAAAATCCCAAAAGAAAGTTTAGAAAGCATTACAATAAACGAAACGGAGATTCAAATAATCAGAGCAAATTGCAAGAATGGGAGACACAACTGTTAAAAAGGACTTAAGGAAAGCTGAAACTAAAATTTGGCGAGAAGTGGAGAAACACACAATACTTACTTACGTAGAATGTTAAAAGGAATCATTCTATTATTAATAACACCTTATCTACTACATATGTTTCACAGATTCACTGATCGTCAGGCAGATTTGTATTATTAATGAACGATTCCTTCATAGCGTTTATCATATCATTTCGGTACAGATAAATAATGAAAAAATCATTTCCTCCCTCTTTTGCCATGGCAAAAAGCCGTGACGCAAGCGTCTGTCTATTACACACTGGAAACTTAGTTACTGATATGTGAGATAGACGCGTTCTCGCTTTGTCCGTCAATACATTTTTGTATTGGACGAAAGAGGGAGGCAATGATTTATTCATTATTTTTCTGTATCAAAATGATATGATAAAAGCTATGAAGAAATCGTTCATTAATAACACAAACCTGCCTGACGATCAGTGAATCTGTGAAACACATGTAGTAGATAGGGTGCTATTAATAATAGAATGATTCTTTTCAACATTTTTTAATTGGCAAAAAGTCGTGACGTAAACGTCTGTCTATTACACACTGGAAACTTAGTTACCGATATGTGAGATAGACGCGATCTCGCTTTGTCAGTCAATATATTTTTCTATTGGACGAAAGAGAGAGGCAATGATTTATTCATTAATTACTTACGTAGCTGAACAGAATGCTAGATAGTTCACAACTGTTAAAGAGGACTTAAGGAAAGCTGAAACTAAAAATATATCGAGAACTGAAGGAACACAGTGGAGAATTTTAGAAGTAAATGTAAATCTTTACTACCTATTGGACAAAGCTTGGAAATGTGAAGTCTCTAATTATGCTGAAGCCCGATAAAACTTTTAATGCTTAAAATGCATATGGTAACTTTTATACGATCAAATGTACAATAAACAATAAATAATAATGTAATAAATAATAATAAAAATCTTTAAGACCCAACAGGTACGGAATCCAAATACAGGACATAACTAAGGTTAATGATAAATGAGGGCAGTTACTCCAATAAAAAAAGGCGCTAGGTTCTACAAAATACAAGATATGTAAAACAAAATAATATAAATTGTCTTAGTACTAAATATAGAAAAACAAAGCATAGAAAACAAGGAAGTCGTAATTAATTCAAGCATTACTTAAAAAGGATTGTTGAACAAATTATTAGCGTTTCTACGCATGTGTATTCGTGGATCTTTGTAAACAACATTGGTCCTTGCCCTATGTGTTAAAAAGGTACGTAAGTAAGTAAGTATTGTGTGGGCACGAGATAATAAATATGAGACAGTAACTCGGCAGAATCAATTAAATTGCGAATCAATTTCTAAAAGAAACCACCACTAGTCTCTCTGCGTACACAAAGCGTTTTTAAATAATGTCTAATAAGTACTGTTATATTCCGTTCCAAAAGCAAGATAATGGCCGTCAATTCTGCATGATAAATGCTTCATATATCTCTTCTAAACACGTTCCAGAAGTAATTGTTATAGTGATAATGCGAGTACCATACTATTGAAGCGAATTCCGTTTCGGACCGGATGAGAGAGCAATAGAGAATCTTCAGAGTGTTCAGGTTACTAAAGCCCTTGCATGACCGAATAAAGAATCGCGGACTTCTGGAAGCTGATGTGGTTAGGCCACTTATAACTTAGAAAAGCTTAAGGGGGAGACGATAGAAACTCCAAACTCTTTAAAATTGGAGACCCTAGATATAGTAAATTGTCAAATTCTTTACTCGCAGTGAATCGGAGTGTCACTTCTAAAAGAGAGAACAGCACATTTGTTGATATTTAACTGAATCTGATTACGGGTACACAGATTTATTTGAAACTTGATCTACCCGCAGGCGAATTAATACTGTAAAAGAATTTTAAATTGCCGGCATAGGTTAGCATTCTGCTATGAAAATGTTTCAAATGGGAACCCTGGGGAATTCCTCAGTAAATATCAAAGGGATTAGATGAGAGACTATTATAATGAACGTAGCCAGACAGTTTTTGAAGGTAGGATGAAAACAGATTAGTAATATTTGGAGCAAAGCTAAGAGATGTCTATAAGTCAACTAAGAACTGAAAATGCTGTGGTTTATAGCATCAAAGCTTTGCTGAAGTCATTATATATAACATCACCTTGTTGACGTTTATTAAGTTGTTTACTAATAAATTGAGTAATCTCGATCAGGTTGGTAACACTAGATCTACTGGGAATGTTGATTAATTGATAACAAAAGCTTAACACAACTAAATAGTTTATCATAGAGACTAAGTTCGAATATTTTGGCAAAATTTGACAAGATACTGATAGGTCTATAGTTATTGATTATTGAGCGGTCCCCTTTCTTAAAAACTGGTATAATTCTGCTAATTTTGACCTTTAAATACATATACTATGGGTATATATGAATAATAAGGATTATTCGAAAGTCTAGAATGTGTGGATTTTGGGGAGTATACGAGTTCCTTGCTAGTTTACGTTATTACACGCGATTGTTCATGTTTTATGTTACATTTTCATTAATTTTCAATATGTAGAGAATTATTATTGCGATAAAAATGCTTAAACGTGACGATTTCGAACTGTAAAGTATTTAGAATACAGGACGTTATATAATTTTACAGGAAAAATAATACATATGCAGTATATATATGTATGTACATATATAGAATGGTTGTAACTTAAAATTATATGAACCATGCAATCAATATTGGTTTAAACATTTACTTTATAAGATTATTTGCGCTTTCTTCTTCGATGTTCATGTTTTAAATACTAATTTTTCCTAAAATTTTTATATTTCCCAATCAAACCTTTATGAAAGTACATGCTCGTATTGGAATTTCCGAAAATGATGCGTATCCCTAACACAATCAGTATAGCTCCAGCCGTAATGATAAGAGTATAAGAGAGATGTGTAGCGACTAGGGAGTGATTTATACATTATATTTTATAATACAGTTACTTAGATACATACATCTCGGCCTTTTTTTAAGATATTTTAAATCAGTCTGTATATATACTGCCAAAAGTATAGTCTTAAATAAGTGTGCATAGTAGATTTTTATAAGATATTAATATCTTAACGCAATTTGCAAAAGTTTAAATGGAATGTAAGTATTATGTCGCATAAATATTGATATTACCGTAAAGTTGAACGGTGTATTATGCTTAGACGAGGAATATGTTCTGGATTACTGACAACAGTTCATTAAATACATTTAGACTCCAGTACTGTGTAACAGCAAAATTAACGATTAATTTCTTCGGAGCGTATTTCCGAGTAGAGGCAAAGAGTCAATTTGAACAATGGAAGCTTTAAATAATCCACCCCGCGAACAATATATCAATTTGTCCCTATTAATTAAAGTTTTGTGTATTGTGCTAACTTAATCTGCGTTCCATACTTCAACCCTCCGAACAGTACACATACACACACCATATTGGTTCGTGTATTAAAACCAACGGAAACCTTTCACAGCTAATTGCATGCAAATCATACAGGGCATATGCATTAATTTATCAGTTAGTTTCGTGTATGTACATACATATATAAATACAGATGCATTTATAAATGAAATTATAAATTCGTGCTTTTAGGTCACTGAAACACGCACGATTAAATCATAAATGCACGTTAATTGTTTTAAGGTATGGGGAAATTTTTCACAAAAATTTCATTCTGGCTAACAATAAATGACAATCCATACATACAATAATATTGTATTTATTTAAATTGAGTAAAGTATCACATAAAAAGTATCATACGAGAGTAGTTCACATATGAAGACTGTATACAGTGCGGTAGCATTCCTTAGCGTACGACTAGGTTACTGATTCGACATCATACATTAATTGGTATCATACCGCAACGTATTATTATTCAATTTTGATTTAAATAACATGTTAAAGTCAATGTAATTTTCCGGCAATTTCATAAGCAGTTCGGTAATAAATCGCTATTGCGTGCTGATGTTTTAAATGACAAGTTGTTTTGCGGTAGCGGCAATGAAGTAGAAAATCTAACCAATTCTAGCCGTCCACGCAACAGTTGAACGCCATAGAACATTCAGCGCATTCATGCCCTCATCCTTAGAGATTGTCAAAGGTTAATTAGTGACATCGTAGTGTGGTATATGAACTAAAAACGCAAACCATTTGAGATATTTCAAAAACTTTATTATCAGGTTGAAGTACAATCAAAACATTTATGAATGGAACTCGACTTCATTCATATGGCCACCGCGGGCACGTTTGCAGCGGTCGATTCGTTGGACCCAATTTTCGATGACTCGGACACACAATTCGGCCGAAACAGCTGCTATTTCGCGTTCAATGTTGGCTCTGAGCTCTTCCAACGTTGTCGGCTTGTTGGCATAGACCAATGACTTGACTTAGCCCAAAAGAAAAAAGTCTAGAGGCGTTAAATCGCACGAACGAGGCGGCCAATCGACTGGTCCATTTCTTGAGATAACACGCTCATAAAACTTACTCTTCAATAAATCGATTGTAACGTGTGCTGTGTGGCTTGTGGCACCGTCCTACTGAAACCACATGTTGTCCAAGTCCATATCTTCCAATTCAGGCCAAAAATAATCGGTAATCATGGCACGATAACGATTACCATTCACAGTGACGTGACGATCATTATCGTCGACGAAACAATACGGCCCTATGACGCCGCCGGCATGCAAACCGCACCAAACAGTTATTTTTTGTGGACGAGGTGGTGTTTCATGAAGCACATGTGGATTTTCACCCGACCAATAACGCATATTTTGCTTATTGACGAACCCATTGAGCCAAAAATGAGCTTCGTCACTGAAAATGATTTTGCGATGAAATTGATCATCTTGGCACATCTTTTCCAGAGCCTAATCGGAGAACGTACGTCGCTTCAAATGGTCCATCGGCTTCAATTCTTGAGTCAGCTTGATCTTGTATGGGTGTAAACCAAGATCCTTACGCAAAATTCGCCATAAAGTGGTCTGGGCGATGCCCAACTCTTGAGAACGCCGTGGAATTGACTGATTTGGATCATTTGCTATGGACGTTTCAACGGCAGCGATATTTTCAACACTTCGACAAACCCGTTGTCTCACTGGCACGGCAACATCACACAACGAATATGTAGACTCAAATTTTTGCACTAAACTTGTTACTGCCTGTCTACTAGGGCGAGAATTACTGAAAATCGGAGTTAATGCTCTTAAAGTAGCGGTCACCGACTTCGAATTTCTGTAGTAAATTTTTATAATTTGCGGACGTTGTTCGTTCGTGTACTTTACCATGATGAAAATGTTAAGTTTACTGAATAAATTGACAGTGACAGTTTGATGATTAGTGAAAGGGTGCGTTCACAAATTGAATTAAAAGTTGTTAAGTCCCTATTGGAAAACCTTTTATTTTCTTGCAAGCTGTGTTCTAAGATAAGGCATAATGGAAGCTACGAGAGGGACAAGTCCATTTAAGGTGGTGAAAATTTTAAGAATATATACGTACTTATTTCGTTCCGACTGTTTCCACGTACAGGCTACCAAACTAAAATTAAACATGCATAATTACAGAAGCAGAAGTTGTAATAGAGATTTAATACCAAAAACTAAATTTTCGTCGGATTTTAAGAAATTCAAATTACTTTCTAATAACTCCAGTGTTAATTTCATGTTACTTAGCTTCAGTTCAACAAACGCCACTTCCTAGTTCTATCCACATTCGTTGAAGAAAATTTCACGTCTTGTACATTATTGACAGCATGATAACTACATTTAAATCATTACATAAACAAGTATGGAACAGTTGATGAAGGTTACCAAATATCTAAGAGAACAAGATATTGAACTACAATGGTCCGAGGTAAGATTTTTAAGGGACATAAGAAATTGAATTACTCTTCTCTTCCGTGATATGACCAATAGTATTGGCTGCATGAAAAAAATCATTTAATCGTCAATATTGAATAGAGACTGCAAGGTAGTTGATATTAATCAAGTGATTTGGCTTTCTTAAAGAGCTATGTTTAAAGATAAAATAGATTTACTAGTGACCACTAGTGACATAAACAGCAAAAGCAGTTTTCATATAAAACTCGACAAAAGAATTTCCTAGCATTTTAAGTACTTCACTGCATTTCATTTTATTTTTAACATAAAATTTAATGCAAATTTGTTGTTCGGTCATTTTACAAATTTAAAAAGTCGCCAAATACCAAATTACATCTTACTAATTGATCTGTTAAAAACAAACTACTCATCCAATATGTTTGAAACCTGGCATATACATACATCACCAACAAGTACATTAATGACAGAACCAAAGGTGAATTTAGTTGGGTACATATAAGATGTAATATTTAAACATTTCGGGAATATATTGGCCATAACTCGTATATTTAAACGGATATTCTTTGTTCGTTTCTGTGAAACATTTTTGAAGAACTGAACGCGTCTTGAAGATATTTGTACAAATTTTCCGGTAATGTTTAGACTGCAATTGTTATGTAGTCCGAATACCTTGTCGTTCAAAGGTTATATGTACGTTCAGTTCTTCAAAAATGTTTGACAGAAACGAACAAAGAATATCCGTTTGAATATACGAGGTATGGCCAATATATTCCCGGAATGTTTAAATATTACATCTTATATGTACCCAACTAAATTCACCTTTGGTTCTGTCATTAATGTACTTGTTGGTGATGTATGTATGTATATGCCAGGTTTCAAACATATTGGATGAGTAGTTTGTTTTTAACAGATCAATTAGTAAGATGTAATTTGGTATTTGGCAATTTTTTTAATTTGTAAAATGACCGAACAACAAATTTGCATTAAATTTTATGTTAAAAATAAAATGAAATGCAGTGAAGTACTTAAAATGCTAGGAAATTCTTTTGTCGAGTTTTATATCAAAAAGTCAAGAGCTGAATGGTATAAACGTTTTGAAGAAGGTCGTGAAGTCGTGTAGATGACAAAAGAGTGGGAAGGCTTAGCACATTAATTACTTATGATAATAAAGTCGAAAATCCTACAAAAATTGGTCTTGCTAACCGCTGAATCATAGAAGATGCTGAAGAAGTTGGTATCCCACATGGTTCATGCAAAACAATTTTCTCTAGTAATTGGAGTAGGAAAAGAGTTGCAGTTACATTTGTACCAAGGTTGTTGAATTTTTAATAAAAACAGCATCGCAAAGAAATTGTTGAAATATTGTTAAATGAAGTTGCTCTCGATAAAAAATTGTTCGAATGCATCATATTAGGTGATGATATATGGGTATATAGCTATTATGTCGAAATTAGGGCCCAATCATCTCAATGGAAGCTTGCTGAGTAGTCAAACCAAAAAAAAAGGCACGTCAAGTTCAAGCATATGTCAAAGTATTCCTGACAGTGTTCTTCGATTGTACTGGTAGTCTATTTCAAATGCTTACCGCCAAATTTGACGATCAATAAAGAGTATTGCCTCAAACTTTTACGCTGTGCACGAGAATAAATACGAAGGACACGATCGAACTTGTGGAAAAGCGACACGTAGAAATTGCACGATAGTGGATTTTACTTCACTACTTGTGCGTGATTTTTTATTAGAATACAATGTTGTAGTAATGCTTCAATCACAGTATTCACCAGACATGGAAGATTTATGAGTACAGAGATTTCAGGTTTGACCATTATAGTTCATGATAATTAGAATATATTTTATATGTATGAAACAATAATAGGTTCAAGCTGAAATTTGTCGCTTTGATATTGCAACAACTTAATACAATAAGAATATTAAATTTAATTTATTTCCCGTATAGTGATTAATAGAATGTTATTTTAATAATATTTAGACAGACATGCACAAT
Organism: Dermolepida albohirtum; assembly: GCA_031893035.1. Lineage (NCBI taxonomy): Eukaryota > Metazoa > Arthropoda > Insecta > Coleoptera > Scarabaeidae > Dermolepida > Dermolepida albohirtum. Next base: position 93,943 of record JAVIWB010004657.1, on the reverse strand, counting down.
TTATAATTATAAAACAGTTGGTCATTATTTAATATAGCTGGATTAATAACATCAATAAAATGCATGATAAAATTATGAAACGATGACAAATGAATAGTAGCTTCTGTATGGAATACTAGCGTGTTTCTTAAGTTAACATTAAAACACGAAAACAGAGCACATATGAAGCACAACGCTTATGCGACTAGTTGCTCTTATTAGTCAGTATTCACTAAAATAAAGGTTGGAAATAAAGGTAAGTTTAGGAATTAGATCGATAATTCGATTTTTCCCGTTATTCCCACAAAAATTTCTCGATATTTTCAGAAACTTGTCTTTACCATAACCCTACGTTAACATCAAAAATATATCGTAAAAATGACAGTAGTTCCACGTACTCTCGTCAGACAGAAAAAAGTTCTCCTGCATTATTTAAGTTGAAAAAGTTGGTGGGAAGTGGTAGTTTGAGAAACGCTAACATATCCCAAAAACATTTCGAACTTTTGCGCGTCGCCAACTTGTTTAGAACTGGCAACTTCACGGAAATAACAAAACCGCCCTCCCTAGGTGGCAATGAATTGCTGTTTTTAAAGAATGGTTTGTATTCCTCATTCACGCGAAAACTTTTTCACTTACTTCTTTATTATCGGATGAAAAAGAAATGTTGCGGTAAAATCGGCTCACACGTAATTAATGATTTATATTAAAAGAGAAAGTTAGCGAAGGATAAAAATTTCTGATTATGTAATGGTTTTAAGAATACCATAATTATGTTCGGGTAACTTTAATATACGATACGCGTTTACTGTTGCTGAATAATCGAATTTGTTTCATAACGATGTTGTTGTAGAAAATTAACATAGTTATTATTTGTAAGAGAAGAATTGTACTTAATGTAATTAATGCTTAACAAAGCAATGATTATGACAATCAAACGATCATCGGAGCGAAACCGCTCAATTTCAAGGACTCACTAAGTAATATGGCTTTGTCAGCGATTTTAGTACCATGATGGGTACTATTATCGAAATGATAATTTAAAGTAATGAGAAAAATTATAATATATGTCCACTTCTCGGCTAAAAGTAAAAGCATTCATATCGCTTTAAAAGCATTTTATATGGTTTCTTAATTATTCTATTCTATTTAACTTAAGCTTACATGCAAAAAGTGCTAGATTGACTAGATTGCCAAGTACAATGTAACTAATGAAAATTAGGGCGTAATAAAGCAGTGATTTAACGATCGTTTCGTCCAATGTCAGGGCTTCGTCCATGGCTTTATTGACGGTCCTAGTACGGTGGGTATTATTAATTAAAACGATAATATAGTAATGAGTAATGAGAGAAAACTATACGTCCATCTCGCCGGTAAAAGTGAAAGAACACATATCGTATAGTACAATAGATGTGCTTACATTTCTTAAAAAATAAAAATTAATGAATATGGAATATTGGAATTCTAACATGAAATAACCTTTATTTTTAACTTAAATTAACTAACTGCCTTTGAAAATGTTTGGTTTATTTGACACACGATATACAATTTTGCATATCTATTGGACCGGTGTATATAACGTTACTTCTTCTTTTCGTACAAAAATAGTGTGTAATATTGTGCGATGTTTGTGATAAAAACAAAAATTTCTAATAAATCGCACAAAAGAGGAGTATTGTCAAAATATTTATTACAATGATATACAAATATAAGCTTGCAATTAATTTTAAATATTATTCGAATAATATTAGATACTTTTAGTGTCATTTTATTTTATTAAGTTTCCGAAACAAGTGCAATACATGAAATACTGAATAATTAATTCATATAACTAATATTCTAAAAAGCATAATGGTATTAAGCTTAACAGAATAATCGACCAGTTGATTAACGAAAGTTGGTGTAAAGGTTCAGTTTTACAGATCAGTTTCTTTCTGGGGTTTCACTTACAAATACAACAAAAAGGGTGTGACTCGATTATGATTGGAATATGTACTAGGAAAAAATATATTCGTTAAAGAAAACCTAATATGTATACATCGATACACGAATCGGATACGATATACAATATATAGCATAACATTTTTAGAGAAAAAGCACGATTTAACATTCTTAGAGGAATGGTAGCCGCTTTAAGCTCTTCAGTTCGCTTCATTGCGGTGAATCATTCCACTGGTGTTCTCTAATTTCGGCATTTTCTTCTATTCACAATTGTGTTCCTCCAATTATCAATATATAATTTTCCAATGTCTCTCAATATTTTTCATTACAGATCATCATGCCTATTGATTTTATTGCACGATCTTAGATTTTAAATAAAGTTTTTGAAAGGGTATCTCCTTATCTCATGCCTATTTCTATACAGATTTCTTTCGTAAGTCCATTACAGTTTACTATTCTTGCTTTCGAGCTTTTCAAGGACGTATACGTCAAATTCGTTATGTGAGATTTCTCATGCTTCCATGTCTGTTAGCAATTCAACCCATAAAACGTCTGCGTAAAGTCCGTTTCATACTATGTTCGTGACAAGATACGATATTATCATATATCGTATTTTGTCGTTTGAGTACGAAAAAACTCAGATCACTTATTTAAAATGCATTTAACACCAGTTTTCGCGTATTCTTGCGTCGGCAAAGAAGACGATTTACATTATTATTAACAAATTATAACTTCTTCTATTGCATCTATTTGATTTTAAAAACAGTTTCGATTTGCGTTAGCTGTCTGAAAAAGGAAAATTGAAGTTTAATGCAAGAATAATCCTGCGTGACTTTCCTATGTGGATTTGTCTATTAATAGTTAATGTGAAAGTTTAAAGTCAATTCGATAAACCGCCAGATTGTGAATAAATACTGCTTTGAATCATTTCAATAATATTTCTGCTGGCATATGTTTTGGGTCTGCAGGCCTAAAGAATTTGGAAATAGTATATCGGTATCAATCACCATAAACAGAGTCTATAATGAGACAAATACACATTGATGAATTGTAAAATGTTGTTTCTAGAAGATAGAGATAAGTTATTTCAAAATGAACTCGGATGTACCAAAACAATTTGGTATGACAACAACAAAGAAGCTTTATGGAATTTAATGGAGAAAGGTTCAAGTTCAATTTCAAAAGAAGTTTCAGACTGACTAAGTGCTAATCCTTATTAATTTGCACATGGTTATTTTTTCTTAGCCCATGATAAAGGTTATGACAGATAATGCAAAACTCCCCAAAATGCACATAATAGGTAATTTAACTATTTGAATTTCGCAAAATCCACTATATTTATAAAGTTTATATCTTAAAAACTAACATTTCCTTCTTAAAGAAAAATAAGTTAAATATGTTAAAAGGAGTATCTAAGTTTTCACGGGCTCCAAATATTTACGTTTTTTAATCTAATAATTAATTATAATACTTTTTCTAGCCGGTAAAACGTGTTCGAACAGATTAAAATTATGTTTATTATCAAAACTATTTTTCTGGAATTCTTTTATTAAATTCGATTAATTGATCGAATTGATGTGTTAAAATTATTATTTCTTTGACTCGACCTCGAAAATATAGATTCTTTCTTTGAAATTACGTGACGAAAAGGGTTCTAATAGGACTAACTTAATGAAAATTCATCTTGCTTTAACAGAAAATAATCCTTTCTAATGATTTATATTCAATCGAATCCTCCGTGTATAGATAGATGTTTTCTAAAAGTAAGTGGCAGGTATTCGCAAGTTATTGAGTTAGTTTTACCGAACGGTGGTCTCATAGAATATCAAGGAGGCTATTTTGCCGACCCTGTTTTATAGAAACACTCGTACTCTTTTCTCGCTCTTCCATATTTTCTCGTCGTTTTGCCGGTCCGAGCGGACGTTCCCTCGCCGAACTTTTCTTTGTATCGACGAAGTCTTATTTAAGACTATCCGTGCATTAAGGTAATGTTCCCGAAAGAGTATTCAGGACCTGCGAGCCAAGTTTAATGGGATTATGTATTCGGTAACGGTGGGTGAATACTATTTACATGAAATATGAGCAAGAGACGAGGAGCAGCAGCCGCCGCTGCTGCGTCTATTTCCTTCAGGACCACGTGCCAAAAATGTAACGAGATAATCTCTGGAAAGTAGATCGCGACTTCATAAACTAAGTAGGCCGGTATTAATTTCGCCGCAACATAAAATATGGAGATGATAAACCACTACAGTACTTATTATCTTGTAGAAGTGTACATCTTGTAGAGTAACGATTTGATTTAAATTTTAAAAAAATGGTAATTTGAGCATTTGAGTTACACCAAAGTATCAAAGCTGACAACACATCTCAAACATTTTCAAAAACATAGTGTAGATATTGATTTTCGAAAGGATATAATTTCAGAATTACATAATTTAAACAAGTCATTATACAATAAATCATATAAACAACTCATCTTAGTAGAGAGAAAATAATTTTAGGAAATATTTATTTAAATAAATAAGATATTATGCTTTCGAGGATGAATAATTGGTATCTGCATAAGATGTATAGCCTGGTTCGATCTTGTCAAGATCTGAAAAGTCTAAACTGTATAAATTGTGCTTTACTGCTTATACCTTTTTAAAAGCTGAAAGTAACCGAAGTGTCTTCAAATAAATTAATCTCTTATTTTTGTCTGTCCAAAATTAGAAACAACAATTCCTAATTTACTATTTTATTAGCCAAACACTCTACCACTGCAATAATAATAATAATAATAATAATAATAATAATAATAATAATAATAATAATAATAATGTGGTTTATTTGTTCAGCAGACAAACTTATTCTCAGTACATACAGTCTGTATAATAAGAAACGCATGGGAGGTTGAGTTGTTCGTTGTATGTGATCCAGGTAACAGTTTTTGTTGAAATTAGTGCAGCGCGTGCAAATGGTTTCGAAACAGTGTTTTGTATGAGCACCGTAAAGGTCCGCAGTTAACACTTCATCAAGGACAATCCTTAAATATTTAGTTTAATGACAATTAGAAGCATATAAAGCGAACACGCATATCAAAGAATAATTATTAAAACTTTGCTGTCCGATAAGTATAAGTAAACGCACGTGATCACCTTAAAAGAATTAGAATAGAACTTATAAGGATTTCTAGAATTGCAAAGCAAGAAGCTTCCATGAACACAAGTTAAGAAGGCAATAATGAACCAGGGTCATTTATGCATATAAAGATGAAATGTTTATAACGTTTAAGCGCCACTTTTATACGTGAGTTTCTTTTCTATAAACTGTAAACCGTAACGTAAGTTACGCAATAGTTTTTATGCGCGATTTTAATTTACGTGGTTAGAAAATACATTTTCCTAGAAAATTTAAAAGTAAAAAGTGAAAACAGTAACTTATTTCGCAATGCTGAAACGCCTCAGTGCTGTATGAGATAAAAATAACAGTACATTATGTTATCCTAGACATCAATATGTGTACTTACATAGAAAAGTATTGATAAGGCAATATAAAATTTAAACATTCGGATATTGAACATGGTATACTATTCACCACATAGCAAGAAAATATTTTTATCATACTACGAAGGTTTAGAAATTTACATATATTGTATTTGTGGGATTCCGGTTATGAAAAGCTGAAAATGGGAGACCAACGTGTGTAATTTTATCATATTTTATACTTTTACTTTCGTAAACAGAAGAATGCGCGTTAAGCTTGTGGAAATTTGCGATAGTTTATGATGACAATCACTTTTCAAGCATTCATGACAACATGCAAAAGTTAAAGTACGTCAGTAAGCTCAATATTCGATGAGAAAAACTATACAATCCTGCATCGTACAAGCAAGCAATTGTTCAAAAGAATGTAGTTCGTAATCATCCCCTAAGTTGTCACGACGCCTAAATGGGCAGAAGACTTTAAACTTAGTGTAAGACATACAGTAGACACGAGGGAATAAGTCAAATGTTAACGAATTCCTGATTGCGACGCGTTTCGTTGAGATTATAGGTTGCCTGATGAGGGTTGAATTAATCAGAAAAATAATTCTTTACAGAAACAGTCCTTCAAATTTACAACAAATCCACCGAGTAGGGATAGAAAGTCTGCTAGAATAATAGTGGGTCTTCTAACAGAGTATTGTGAGTTCAACAAACATATGAAGAAAAGATTAACACAAGAAACCATATATAGATTTTGCCAAGTAGAAATGAAAATCGTGGTTCACATATTATGCCGATGTGAGAACTTGACAAGAAGTATAAGTAAACGCACGTGATCACCTTTAAAGAATTAGAATAGAACTTATAAGGATTTCTAGAATTGCAAAGCAAGAAGCTTCCATGAACACAAGTTAAGAAGGCAATAATGAACCAGGGTCATTTATGCATATAAAGATGAAATGTTTATAACGTTTAAGCGCCACTTTTATACGTGAGTTTCTTTTCTATAAAATGTAAACCGTAACGTAAGTTACGCAATAGTTTTTATGCGCGATTTTAATTTACGTGGTTAGAAAATACATTTTCCTAGAAAATTTAAAAGTAAAAAGTGAATACAGTAACTTATTTCGCAATGCTGAAACGCCTCAGTGCTGTATGAGATAAAAATAACAGTACATTATGTTATCCTAGACATCAATATGTGTACTTACATAGAAAAGTATTGATAAGGCAATATAAAATTCGGATATTGAACATGGTATACTATTCACCACATAGCAAGAAAATATTTTTATCATACTACGAAGATTTAGAAATTTACATATATTGTATTTGTGGGATTCCGGTTCTCAGTTGTTAAGAAGATGGTAGACCATTAAGACGAAGCATAGAAGCATATAATGAGAACACGCTGATCAAAGCATAATTATTAAACCGTTGCTGTTCGATAAGTATCAGAAAACGCACGTAATCGCCTTTAAAGAAGTAGAATAGAACTTATACGGATTTCTAGAACTGCAAAGCAAGAAGATGAACCAGGGTCATTTATCGATATAAAGATGAAATGTTTATAACGTTTAAGCTCCACTTTTATACGTGAGTTTCTTTTCTGTAAACTGTAAACCGTAACGTAAATTACGCAATAGTTTTTATGCGCGATTTTAATTTACGCGGTTAGAAAATACATTTTCCTAGAACATTTAAAAGTGAAAAGTGAATACAGTAACTTACTTTGCAATGCTGAAACGCCTCAGTGCTGTATGAGATAAAAATAACAGTACACTATGTTGTCCTAGACATCAATATGTGTACTTACATAGAAAAGTATTGATAAGGTTATATAGAATTTAAACATTCGGATATTGAACATGGTATATTATTCACCACATAGCAAGAAAATATTTTTATCATACTACGAAGGTTTACAAATTTACATATATTGTAATTTGTGGGATCCTGGTTCTCAGTTGTTAAAAGATGGCAGACCATTAAGGTGTATGTGTCAGTGGTTAAGAAGATTGCAGATGATTAAGGCGTGTGTGAATGGTTAAGAAGACGGCAGGCGGTTAAGACGTGTATCCATATTAACTCATATACTTTAAGAAGACATTTCGACGAATATTAGTTTAAGTTCTTGATTACATTTAGTATCTGTTCCATTATATAGTTTAATATAATTAAAAAGGGAAAAGAACTTTTTCGTTTGATTATTTAATTACATACATATGAAGCTATATACTTTTAACTCAGAAATGTTTAACTAACGTTTAATAATACGAAGTAAGAGAAAATATGTTTTAGACATTCGCATGAAACATTTTTAATCGACTTGAAGGAGAAAAGCCTACAGCGATTGTTAAAGTAGACGGAATAAACGAATACACTGTCCAAACAGTCAAGAAAAATATTTGGAGTAGCGCGGCCATCAGAATTATCTCAGCTTTACAGTATTCATCGTACATAAAAAACAGGTAATAGAAAATATAGAGAAATCACTGATGATTTGGACAAAGGACAACATGCAAAAAAGATACACATGAGTTTAACGATAAGAGAAGAAGCCGTGCTTATTTTCATTAATTAAGGTTAAAAGAGCGTTTATTTAAGTATGAAAGTAGTTTTTTTGCCAAGAGATAATTACTATCTATAAAATGAATTACAGTAATTTGAATCTTTCAGTTATATTTTTAATAAACTCAAAAATGATGAATTTCTTACGATTTTAAATGTTTCAAAAACATTTGAAATTGTGTTACGACTATAAGCAACTGATAACCAAAGGAATGTCCAGTATTATATTACTTTTTTAACAATAGTATATTACTTTTTCCTAGAGGTTTGAGATAGAAGCTTTGGTAATTTAAATGAGTTTGACGCAAATGATTTATTAGTAGATCGTGTATTAACCGATACTGTCTTAATTCACGTAAGACCAGCAAGGCAATGTAATGATGAATCAAACAGTGATTACGAAGAATTATTCATTCACTGCAGAAAATCTTCGTAAATATGTGTTAACCAAAAATTGGAAAACTCCATTTTATACAATGATCCAAACATGAAGTTCGACAATATTTAATGAAATGTAGCAAATATTAGCAAATTTATAAAAACATAATAAAAAACAGATTGAGTACTAATCATCCGAACAAATTATTATTAACAATGAAAATAATGTCGAATTTCCAAACATTACAATGATGAAGGTGATGCCTTTGTGTCCGTTAAACAGAAATGGTTGATTGTTTTGAATTATTATCAAATAAAATTTACCTTTGTGAAACGTTTTTTTTTTGTCAAGCTATTCAAAATAAATTGTATTTCTAAAACTTACATATATGTACTAGCTTCTGTTTCCAATATTTTTACTTTTGTACTAGTAGACTTTATTTACGCGATTTTAATTCGAGACGGATGCATGTATTTTTGGACTCAATAATTATCTGTAAGAGTTTTATTCTTATATTCTCTCCCCTCTTATTAGTTAAAATTACAAAGAAACCTTCGTATAAACATTTTTGAATGTATTCATCATATGCTTCATATTTATAATTAACCATAATTTAAATTCATATATCTTAAATAGTTCCCAGAAATAATTTGTTCTGTTTCGTTTATCAAACTATGCCTTCATGTTTTTTCCATCTTTATAGATCTCTTGAAATTCAATCTTTGAAGTGCAGATATATGAATTTAAATTAACCATAATTTAAATTCATATATCTTAAATAGTTCCCAGAAATAATTTGTTCTGTTTCGTTTATCAAACTATGCCTTCATGTTTTTTCCATCTTTGTAGGTCTCTTGAAATTCAATCTTTGAAGTTCATTTAGTTTGTTCCATAGATGTTTCTTCCCGTGTTTAGTATTTGGTTAATGTGAATTTTTATCCATCCAAGCAATAATATCATCTGTCATTTTCACTTGTTATTGCCAAATTAAAACATATGAACCATGTAAGTTTTCATTGACAAAAAAAAACTTCAAATGTTAATATGTTAAGTATATCTAATGTTACGACAGTAGGCTAATTAGTGCAACCTATTCGACAACCTGAAGAATAAGCTATTTTAAATTATACTGCATGGTTTAGAGTAGTTATTAGTAATCCCGCGAAAATATAATCGTATATTTGTAACTGCTATAATGAATTTTAGATTAAAGCTTACCTACCGTTTTATATATAAAGAAAGAAAATGCAAGTTCTAATATTTCTTGAAATTCGCAATATGTAATTTCCAATCATTTACAAATGCGCATTATTCCTTCCCCGTAATAATAGAGATTAGAACTGTTAAAATTCAAGTACTGAAAACCATAATTATATCGCATTTCGTCGAATCAATCACGCGAAGTACATAAAGTTCCCCCTATTTATTTGAGTCGACAAAACGACCATACAATATTCACGTCGCATTAGTATCATGGTAGATGCGCCCGGAATTCTGGTGAAATCCGAAAATCGTTTTCATGGGCGCACTCGGCACTCCGCCAAGATTCGCAATATTTATCCCACCACTTATGAATAACTGAACAGCATTCGAAATCCCTTAATCCGTTTTATGGCTTAGGAATGCTTATAAATTATGAACGGACAAAATACAGTTTTGCAGTCAATTTGCGCCAGCATTCGCCACTTCTTCACCACTCACCGGGTTGAATAGTTTATGTACGGTGACTCGTCCCCCTTGATCCCAAAAGAATTGCCAGTCTTGGCATCGGTCTCTTTTTCTCTCATCTCGTCTTGCCTTTTCGCGGGGTATCGAATTTTTCGGATTTATGTTCGCTCGCTGACCCTGAGCTTTATCTAATACGAAAATTTGAACATTATTTTGGCTCGGAAGTTTTTAACTACACACTGTTCTCGTTGAAATAAGAAAGACTCTTTTACGTTTTTAAAATTGTAGATATTTTAAAAGCTGCTGTAAAGATTAATTTTAAAATAGTGCAAACCGCATTGTACAAGTTGATTATATAAAAATGTACGTATTTTTATGTATTGTAATTTAATAAAATAATTAAAAAAGTTAATTATTTTGAAAACAAGTTTAGTAATAATGAAGTGAAATATATATACTTATATAAAAACACAGACTTAACATCTTTAGTGCTGTCGACAGTATAAAAATAATAATTCATGCTTTTACATCCTTTCTTTTAGCGTTAATTACAGAAGGCATTGAGGGACCTATTAGTTATTACTTTCACGTTCGTGGCGTGACTTAACACCCTCAACTATCAGCATTTACTTAAACGGAAAAGGAAACTACGAAAAACTTTCTTGGATAGCAAGCTGGAGGGTACTATCCAAGATCTCTGGCATGTTAAGTCAGTAAGTTACCACTATTTTAATAAAGTGTAGGTGTAGAACCACCAAAAGTTAATGTAAACATTTTAAACAATGGTGCGTTTATCACGTTTTATACAGTCTCCTTATAGCACAATAATATTATGTTAACGATCATTTTTCGATGGTATCTTCAAAATTACCTCCAAAGCTCTGAGAGCTTTCAATATCGTTTACAGCCGCCACCCCATAAGGTCTTCTTTGCTGGGGGTTTTGATAGAAGTCGTATGGAGCTATATATCATGGCTATATGAGACTGCTACACACTTTATTTTTATTGTTGAAAAATATTCAATAATTATGTCGAGCGTTATCGTAATGATGGTTCCACTTTTAAACCAGTTTAACTCGTTTTCTGGAGATGTGATCCTTCATTAACTTACGCGAAACTTTTTCATAATAAGTGATGATTACTGTAGTGAGTTATGATCTATACTAATAATTACTTCTTCTGTGCTTATGGTTTCCTCAGCTGGCAAATTAATCGGTTGTCTCGAATCAGACTAACACAAAATCATTTCGCGTATCTTTGTCTTTTCATTTCATTAACCAGCAGTGTCACAGCTTCCGAACACTGTCAAATCAAAATAAATGTTCTTTTGGAAAATGGAAGGTGTATACTTGGATATTTTCTGCAGTATAGCATTTTGTAGACCATCGCATAGAACTGTAATAAGTCCCTTCCTAGTCTTTGCTGAAAAGCCTTCATTATTACAATCAACATAAAAATTACATAAGTCGACGGTTCCGTTTATTTGTCTTAATTTTTCTTAAATTGTAACAGTTAGTTGTCATTTTGGTTAAATCAGAATCTGCGTAATTTTATGCAACAATTTTGCCCTTGGATTTAATATTGAGTATTAAGTATTCTATGCCGTAATTGTTAAGATGATACGATGAGTTTCACTGTGCCACGAGATGCTCAAGAGATGGAGCAACTTATTATATTAACAGTGTCTTAATAAGTTTCCAAATCTGACTTTATTACTGTGAGGTGTAAAGCAGAGATAGAAGTTTGTCTTTTTGTAAATGAAAGCATGCTCTAAACTGAAATTTCATTAGGAACAACATGGTGGCTGTCTTTTTTATCTTACGAGGGCTTATGGGGTGCGTGATGCTAGAAACACAAAGTGGTACACCAAGTAGTGCTTATTCAGAGTTGTTGAATCATTCAAAAACACTGACTTCAATGCCTCTATCTGATTTTTAGCAAGAACTGGACTGAAGGTGATGGAACAATCACCTCACAGCCTAGATCTCGTTCCGTGTAATCTTTCGCAGTTTTCTCATGTGAAGAACGGGCGGAAGAGGAGGAAGTTTTGCGACGATGAGGATTTTCTTAGGACGTGGGTTAATGAGAATCCAACTTTCATAAGAAACGTGGATGAATTATAATAGTTTGATGAAAGAAGATATATAGGCGTATTGCAAAACTTTTATACTTTCCGTTGATTGAGTATGTATATTTTGTTAAATAAGGAAAGAACATTTTGCTCTTCCAAGTCCTCATGTGATAACAGAGGAGAATCATTTTTTCACTTTTCACCATAAAAATAAAATGAGATTAGAACGCATTTAAATTAAATGTAAACTCATTTAAACGAACTTTTGTATTAATAATTCAAATTCTTCCACTCTATAAAATGTAACTTGTTGTACAAGAAATTATATTGAAATTTTAAAAATTTTTCTAAAAATCGTTTGCATAGTAATGTACATTATTAAATAATTTCTAAAATGTTACAAAAGAATTCTTCAAGATCATGAGAAGTTATATATATTTTATATATGAATTTTTCATATTTCCAGTAGGGTCTGACTAGAGGAATCTCTGGTCTTTGCCTTAAGCACACACTACCTGTAAATATTGGAAATTGTATAAATAATTTGAACAACCGACCTTTCTCGATCTATCATCTGTATCGATACCTTCACTTAATGTTGATATATGAAATTGGATATGGCGGGATGTTAAACACAATTAATATTAACAAGATAAATGTAGAAAATTGATCGAGAACTTATATTAATATTTTCTAGAGCTGACAGTACTTTTATAAAAAAAATTCATAATTAATATTTGTCTAATTTGTCCAAAAAATTTAGGGTAATAAAATGTGGACTCAAATTTTATTTATGAATTTGTTCATCAATTTCTACTTACAGTGGACCTATAAAACATTTGAACACCATTTACTTTATATATACATTGCTATAGCATAGATATTGTAAACATATACAAACTATTGGACTGTCAGAAAAATAATTACGGTCAAGTATCCTTATCCTATGCCACATTACGGCTGCCAATTCTAAATTTATTTTGGAAAAATATTCAGTATTGACTGAATGCTTGAAAGTTTATGAAAAGCTGAAAATGGGAGACCAACGTGTGTAATTTTATCATATTTTATACTTTTACTTTCGTAAACAGAAGAATGCGCGTTAAGCTTGTGGAAATTTGCGATAGTTTACGATGACAGTGCTATAGTGCCTTTCATGAACATCAATACCAATGACGGTTCATGAAAAATTCTGTGCTGGTGATATTAATTTGAACGCCGTTAGTCAGGGAGGGCCACTAAAGTTGATGATAAAATAAAGAAGTTGTTTGAGTTAAACCTAAGCTACACGACATGAGAGATTGTAGAAACGTTAAACAATCACTTTTCAAGCATTCATGGCAACATGCAAAAGTTAAGGTACGTCAGTAAGCTCAATATTCGATGAGAAAAACTATACAATCCTGCATCGTACAAGCAAGCAATTGTTCAAAAGAATGTAGTTCGTAATCATCCCCTAAGTTGTCACGACGCCTAAATGGGCAGAATACTTTAAACTTAGTGTAAGACATACAGTAGACACGAGGGAATAAGTCAAATGTTAACGAATTCCTGATTGCGACGCGTTTCGTTGAGATTATAGGTTGCCTGATGAGGGTTGAATTAATCAAAAAAATAATTCTTTACAGAAACAGTCCTTCAAATTTACAACAAATCCACCGAGTAGGGATAGAAAGTCTGCTAGAATAATAGTGGGTCTTCTAACAGAGTATTGTGAGTTCAACAAACATATGAAGAAAAGATTAACAGAAGAAATCATATATAGATTTTGCCAAGTAGAGATGAAAATCGTGGTTCGCATATTATGCCGATGTGAGGACTTGACAAGAACGCGGTTTGTGCAGAAAAGAAAATAATTAAAACAATGAAAATATAGAATATACTCTAACCAGGCGCAACCACCATAAAAGATCTGAAAAGATGGCAGTGAAATAGACTCTATACCCACTTCAATTTAATCTTTTGATGCGAAAAACTATTCTACCGAGAGAACACAGTTTAAAATTAATAGATTATAGTGAAACGATACAAACACTTGAAAGCTAGGGAGCAGCAAATGACAAATTCACAGAAACATTTTAATTTATCTATCAGACAAACTTTATTAGCTCGTATTTATTTGACCACATAAAATACAGGATCCAGCAAAATGAACAACTCATTCTAAATAGCTTATAAAGATTTATTGGCAACAAAACAAAGTAACATGGCTTTCTTAAACTGGAAAGATGGAAGTTATATTCTAGATGAGGAAATCGCATGTTAGGTAGTTACGTTAGGGCAATGTAAAGGGCGCTGGCAAATTTTACGGGAATTCTCCAGAATCTAGTAACGACAATTTTGCTTATTTACATCACCGTTTGAGTAGACATAAGCTTCTGATCATGAAGAAATTGCCTTTGTTATCTAGATAATTGTTAAGAATAAGGTGACAAAACTCTAGGCTATTAATCTTATCTTCATCATTTATCTCCTGAACTATTGCGATCTTGTGCGAGTGTAAATTTTTCGTGTGCTTCGCTCATTCAAATTCAAAGCAGTAGCACGTTTAACGATAGATTTTTTTGGACTAGCGATAATTGCGTTTCCTACTTCTTCTTCGTTAAATGCATTGCAGGCAGATTTCACAACAGAAAAGATTCGCTGTTGATCAAGGTCTCATTTTGACAAATGTTATCAATTATAAAAAAATCCCCGAAGCTTTCTGCTCCACTTAAAAATAAGAACAGTGCGAGTACATTAATTAGGGCTTGTATTATTAATGAAATAAAACGGGTAATAATACATTTTGCGAGACCTTAGTATTCTATTTTTATATTTTATGTACTATCCTCATTCATGAAATTTTAGATAGCGTTGAAAAGGTTCTAAAAATTTCAATACGGAAAACAAATTCTCTTAAAAAAAACACTTTTGAAGCGGACGTCTAAGCCGGCATACTTTCCAAGTAATTCTTTCTTTTCCTTTAAATAACGAAGGAAAATTATTCTTTAAGATACTTAACTAGAATTTTATATTTTTTTAATTATTATTTATATAGTAGACACCAATCAAATCGTATTTCAGAAGTTGAATCAGGTATTTGTTGCATGCTATTCATTAGAAAATTTAAGTTACGACTTTCACATGGCGTATTTGACGCAACTAAAATTCTAAATAGAACATTGAATAATACGTAACTTTTGCATAATTTTCACAAATTAAATTTCAGGCGGAACTATTAAGCAACATCTGAACGTTTCCATGTATCTTTACAAATGCCTGTATAAACATCGCATTCATTTATGTAAATAGATACATCCACATGTGCCTCGAATGCGGGGGCGAAATTAATATCGAAGCAACAAACTCCGCCAACTATTAGGGTTAAATGTCTGCTGTAGTTTCAGTTTACACTTTGACAGAGTCTGTGCCTCATTTCTCGTAACCTCTAGAATCACATCCGGTGGTAAGGCAATGGGCAAAACATGTGTAATTATTCGAACAGTTATCTCTATAATATCGCAACACGTGTTGGTTATGTTACCTTGAATTTTCTAATAACGTCATATAAACTTATTAATATATAAGAGCTACTTTCGAAAAAGTGTTTATGAGTAAATTCTGTCCACATACGATGTTTTTATTCAAGTGTTTTCCACATTCGCATAAAATTACTCGCAGTGCGAATTTATGTTTAAAGAGACTCTCAAAATATATTTGATCTATAAGACATTTCGCGAAAGAAATTGTGAAGAGAAAAGAGTAAAACTATAACTAGTGTTTTAAAAAATAGCCTTCTGGTAACAAATTCTTAATCCTAGTCATTATTGGATGTACATATGTACGTATGTAGGTCATTTTAAATATTACTTTTTATTGTATATTACCAAAGTAAAAAATTAGTTTAGATTTATCGTCTACATCAGCAGCAACCTAATCATAGTATTGAAAGTAATATTGTTAAAAGAGTAACTAAAGATCTA
The DNA here is from genome assembly GCA_031893035.1 of Dermolepida albohirtum. NCBI lineage: Eukaryota > Metazoa > Arthropoda > Insecta > Coleoptera > Scarabaeidae > Dermolepida > Dermolepida albohirtum. The sequence continues at coordinate 77,905 of JAVIWB010004657.1, read as the reverse complement.
AAACGCTATTCAAATTGCTGCTTGGGAAACAACACTACAAATAATTGAAAACATAAACAACGAAACTCCGATTGTTATAAAGGAAAGAACAACAGAAAAAGAAAATTAAGAAAAATGGTAACGACTTAGATCTACAATCGATAGAAGCAATGTAGATAGAGCAACTAGGAAAGAATATTATAGAATATCATAAAGTGACTACTTTCGATAAAAGTAAATGAAGGAAATAGAAATACTCAAAGCTAGTAGACTAGTTTATATTTAGTAAAATAAAAAAAAAACTACAAGACATTAATTCTCAAAAAGCCACCGGCTATAAACTTATTACAGAAAAAGTTTTTACACAACAAAAAATGTATAATGGTAATACAGGAAATTATGTCGTTGTTACTAACTGCTACTTTCCTTATCAATTGAAAGGCATATGTAATCATCGTGATACTCAAATCAGAAAAAACCCCAAATGACTCGATTTTATACAGATCTATTCCCTACTTACTCCTTTCAAGTATTTCTTAAGCTTTTATTTAGAAAGCTTGGATTAGCCTACTGCATTAGAAAGAATAATTACACTCTACCATTAATTCGGTTTTCGATGTCAACATGGAATAGCTGGACAAGTACTGCGAAACGGATTAATAACGACTCTTAATGTAAAAGATACTTCCCTGCGGCATTTCTCGACATCAGCCAGGATTTTGATAAAGTCTGGCATACTAGACTTTGTTACAAATCAAAGAAATCCTTATTTTTATTAGTTGGTGAAATAATACATATCTGATAATTTTTTCGCGGTGTTTGGTATGGAATGTACTAACCTATCCAATAAACTAATGAATTCTGGCGTGCCACAGGGATACGATTTTCTATTTGCTATTTACTGCTGATTTACTTACCACCAAGTTAATGTCAGTAGCCACATTCATTGACGACAGCAATATTGGCGCTACCATAAATCAAAAGCAGCGTCTATAAATCTAAAAACCAATCTAAATGTTTTCAAAAACGGTTTGTAAAATGGAAGACAAAGCCAATGTAGTAACGTGAGTTAACATAACACACATGTTGTATTTGGCGAGTGAAGAGCAATCTATAATGAATTAAGGCGTATCGACAATCGGAACAAAATACGTATAAGGTAGGTAGGTGTTAAAAATGTTCATCAATCTACGCATATCGATATGTAGAACTACTATCATTATATTTGAGCATCGTCCACCTTCCCTTCGACAACTAGTATAAGTTTACTGGTCAAATATGCAATCACGTCTTCTCCTTGCTATTCTCCCTTATACCTAGACATTCGCAATAGTCTGATTTTTACTGTATACCTTACGTTTTATAGAATTTTAATTTTTCTTTGTATTAAAAACAATTGTATTTAATTATTATTAATTTTTATTACATGTCCTGTAATTGGAGCTTGTATCTGGTGAGCATTAAAGATTATTATTATTATCCCAATTATTATTAGTATTCATTCACTTTCTCAATCTAACGTCGGGAAGCTTTTTACTCAATCCACATACATATGTATGTGTATATCTGTGGGTTTGAACTAGAAATGTACACGGCCGTACTAAGGTGACATTATACATCAAAAAATGGTAAATTAATACAAGGTTTATGATGCTTTGTATCTTTAAAAGAAAGCAAATTATTATTATTACTATTATTGATATTAAATGCAGACGAAATGAAGTTCTTCTTATTGTGTAATCTGAAATCTTCTGAACAAGTATTTAAAATAACAGTTTCATGCATTATATATATAGGATTGAAATTCAAATAGACACATTTTTTCTTTTTATGGAAATGCGTAGGAATTACATCAATGATGGAAAGTAAAATTGATATAATTTTGATCCGTTTCTGATGCCATAGTTTCTGTATCTTTACTGCTACAGGGATATACTTATTGCGTTTCTCTGTACATATTTTGCTGAAGATTATAGGTGTTAAGTATAGAAACGTCAATTAGATATGGTTTTTAGTATTTTTATGAGTTGGTGTAATGTCTGGTCTATTGTGAGTTATTGTGTGACGTGTAAGAATGTTTCAGTTCCAGTATAATTTAATCTACAAATTCTCTAAAATTGCTTGTGGTGTTTTAACAGGATCATTACTTATTTTTATTATTATTAGGAACAACAGCCAATGTGCCATTATAAGTACTAAATCACATAATAGAAAAAAAATTATAATTTCTTCAATTAAAAATGGAGATAAAAGATACAATGATAAAGTGCACCAAGGTTCAGTTAATTTTTATGTTCCACATTAGCCACATAAGTATGTGTATCTTTGTTATATGCTATTCATTTATTGTTGATATTATTGCATTTATAATAAAGAAAACAGATTGTATGTAAATTTTTTTAAACATAACATAACGGAGTTTAAAAAAATACTACTTCGTTATGATCACAATTTATATCCATAACATAATAACACATTTTTAAAAAGAGCTTACATGTTTCGTTAGAAATCCAATATTTGCACGAGCACAGTCAGTATAGAAGCAATATTGTTCTATTGTATAAACACGAACGAAGCAAAAATTACAGAAAAGGGCGAGCGATGTTACTGAAGCATCAGAAAAAAGTGTCCTCGGAAAAAATTAATCCAATCCATAAGGGAAAATGTTTATTACTATTTAAATTTAACATGTTTAACTGTGCAGATTTTATTTTAAAAGTATTTAAAAAAAAATCGAGTAGTATTGAAAAGCTCTTGACACAGTTAATGTAGCCTATTAAAGATGCTATCTGTAGGTTGCTTAAATGTATAATTACATTCTATAATATTACACTAGTCAACCAAGCGACAACAAGTTGATTCAATGCTTTTTTCCTTACCGCAATTTTCTTTTGCTCCAATTCCAATTACAATTCATAGAAATTCAATCGTCAAAGTGATTCCGTGTCCGTACGAATAGAATTGCATACCAGATAGGTATGTATAGAGGATGGAAATAGTAGCAAAATGTAATGAGAAAAAACGACAAAATCACAAGTAGAGCGCACCTACGGCGCTCATTGTCTACAGTTCACAGTAAAAACGATTCAAACTATATACACAGCTATGGAGAAATGGAAGGCGAGACAGAAGTACCTGCAGAGGAAGACGAGTATACCGGTAGATCACCAAGCGTCGGTTTCTGTATAATTAGAGTCTTTGATGTATTTTTAAACAAAGTGATCGTTTGAGGGAAAAGATACTCAAATTACATACGCCAAACGGCAGGAAATTTGAAAATTTTTAACGATTAAAGTAAAAAAAAAATGGCAAGACTTCCGCAATGATGAGTCATTTGTCGGTAAATATTTCTTAATTGCTTGGGATGTTTTGATACCCAAAAAAAAATCTGAATACTGGAGAGTAATTACTTCAATAAACCTTGTAAAAGGACATATTAAATAAAAATTTAAAATGAAAAATGAACTGGGTCTGGAAAATAAATTGAATCTTTTAGTTTCAATATTTATTAAAAGGTTAAAAGACTCGTTTTTAAAAAGAAAATATATTACATTTCGGGAGAACTATTTATTTTTAAAAGATTAAGTTAGTCCGAATTATGGCCAAGACAACAAATATACTACATACTATATACATATAGTGATTGCATAGATGAACACAACTAAAGAGATATCTTTATTACTACTTAAAAGAATGTAGTAACGTTTTAGTGAATAACAGAAAATTTTCTAAAGTAATTTTAAGAAAACTGTTTTTTTAATATATGTATATTTTTGATTAACGACATACATATTTTGATGTAAGTAGAGGGTACCTCAACAAGTCGTTTTATTTTAAATTATTGGAGTTTTTTTCGAAGAATTGCTGATCTATTTATTTCAATTCAAGGCTCACACTATGCAATAAATAATAGAATACAATACCGGTAAAATGAAAACTACGGCACTGCTGATAGGTTGTCATTTTTTTGAGGAAATTTTCCCTCGCGTTTTTACATAATCGCGCCCATATTTCGCAAATAACAGCTGTGATATTGTCTGTACTTAAAAATATGTGTACCGTTATTCGATAGCCGCCAGAGTATTTGTGTAAATTTCGTCTTTAACGTGGCTTCAAGGAAAAAAATTAAATGATTTGAAATTAAGCCGGCCAATTGAACTTCCCAAAACCTAAGATTACGCGGCTAGCAAACTTTCTACACAATAGGGCGATTGTTGCACAACTTTTGTGGCGTGTAGCGTCGTCATGTTGGAAATAAAGGTCGTTAACATCCAAAGCATCAACATGAGGCTAAAAAGTCTGACAGCATCTCACGGTAAGATACGCCATTCACTGAAACGGTAGTACCAATTTCATTTTCCAAAAAATATAGTACAATGAGGTACTCAGTTCAAAAATCACATCAAAATGTGTTATGTGGGCTGAAGTAATAGTAATTATAACACATGGATCAATAAGTCCCGAGACTAACCCATAGATGGCGCTCGTAGTAAACCAGTAACCACGTCTTTCTAGAGTACTAACCTTTGCTTGAAACGTGTCAAAATTTTAAGTCGATCGGACCAGAAACAGCTGAGTTATCGAGGTTGGAGTAAAGTCGTTTTGTAGTTTGTTTAAACAATGGAAAAAACCGAGTTTCGTGTTCTGATAAAACATTGTTTTTTAATGGGTGAAAACACCACGCAAGCAAAACAATGGATTGAAAAATGTTACCCGGACTCTTGTCCATCAAAAGCAACGATTTGTCGGTGGTTTGCCGAGTTTAAACGTGGTCGTACCGACACAAATGACGCGGAACGCTCGGGTAGACCTGTGGAAGCCGTTACACCGGAAAATGTGAGTGAAGTGACAAAAATTATAATGAAAGATCGTAAAGTGAAGCTCCGTGAGATTGCTGAGATGACACAGATATCATATGGAAGTGTATTTACTATCCTTCATGAAAAATTGAGCATGAAAAAGGTTTTTTCCAAGTGGGTGCCGCGATTGCTCTCGATGGAACAAAAACAGCAACGAGTCGATGATTCAGAAAGCTGTTTATCGCTATTTACTCGCAACAAAAAAGATTTCTTGCGTCGTTACGTGACCATGGACGAAACATGGATACATCACTACACTCCAGAGTCGAAGCGGCAGTCATCTGAGTGGCGCACAGCTGGCGAAAGCCGTCCGAAACGTCCGAAAACGCAGCAGTCAGCAGGCAAAGTCCTGGCGTCAGTTTTTTGGGATACACATGGCGTGATTTTCATTGACTACCTCGAAAAAGGTAAATCGATCAACAGTGATTATTATATTGACTTACTGGTGCTTTTGAAGGAGGAAATAGCAAAAAAACGACCGCACATGCAGAGAAAAAAAATCCTTTTTCACCAAGACAATGCACCCTGCCACAAGTCGATGAAAACAATGGCAAAATTGAACGAATTGGGTTTTGATCTGCTTCGCCACCCCCCATATTCGCCATTTAGCCCCCAGTGACTACTGGCTCTTTGCTGATCTTAAAAAAATGCTCCAGGGAAAAAGATTTGGCTCAAATGAGGAGGTCATCGCTGAAACTGAAGCTTATTTTGAAGCGAAAGATAAATTTTTTTATAAACATGGTATTGAAAAATTGGAAAAGCGTTGGAACCATTGTATCACCCTAAAACGTGATTATGTTGATGAATAAAAAAAAATTTTGCAAAAAAATGTTGTTTTCATTGTTAGTCTCGGGACTTATTGATCCATGTGTTACTTCCACAGACGTAGGTATTTTTCTTCAAATTAATATCGAAAATTCTGTTCATTTTCAAAACTCAATATTGACATCGGATATAAACTAACTGTAAATAAAGAGTCCAGATTTTGTGATGAAAATATATGTGGTTAACACCATCTGACCTCTCGATTTAAATTTTTAGCACCTTTGTGAATTGATGCAAATGAACCTGCCTGATGACGAGTAGAATACCGTTGGTTACGCTGAACAGCGGCCCTAACTCTCTCTTTTGATAGCATGATATGACGAAACCGAATCACTGCCATTAATATTGAATAGATATCGAAATAACTTATGAACTGGTGAGTATGGTATTAGTGAAGGTAGTCTCTTTAGCACTTAAACGAACGACATGCGGTAAATTTGGTTTTGAAAATCTCCTGTTTTTCTGCCGAACTATCCTATATTTAGTAACCGCAGTTATTGATAAAAATGTCACAGTTATTAAAGTTATGTACATATATCAAATAAATTAGGCTGTATACATCCAAATACATAAGTGCATGAAATAAAATAATAGGTTACTAAGAAATATTATTGTGTGGTACAATATGTATGATTTTGAAAATTTCACATTATAGATAATTATTGATAAAAGTTTAGAAAATTATGAAAATCTAACACCATTTCTTGTGTAGAATCAATTAAATGAAAACCCATAAATAGAATTTATATAATAATATGAACAAAGGGTATTATGGAGCGCTACTTCAAATTAACGAGACACTCGATGGTACTAAGACAGTAGACGGTGCATTATAAGATCTACGGCAAAACAACTGTGTGAGAGATCTAAAATTGAAACGTATCGGGTTCAGATATTATTAAGTGACTTTTGCATCGTCTGTAAACTAATACTAGTAAAGAGTGTCTGACGCCTTTTTTTCGTTCATGTTGAACATTTTGTAAAAATGTGACACGACAATGCTGGATAATGTTTCATGGATATTTTCGTTGTATGTATGTTGTTTTTCAACAAACTAGGATAAGAGTTTTTACAGTGCTTTCATTACAAAGTCGGATCCATCTCGTAAGTGATTACTCTCGTAATTTGTAAGGAAAAAAATCACTTTTTTTAATTAATTTGCGCAACATAGGTGTCCTAAAAAGTTCTAATTTTAGTTCTGTTTAAATAAACATAGAAATACAAAAAGGACAGTCAAAGATTATAATTTTTTGAAATATAATAAACACAGATCAACAAAATTACATAAGATCATTAATTGCTTAAAATTGAAATAACTTTTTGCAAAAATTTTGAGAAAGACCTAATTTAAAATGACAAAAATCGCGAGCTTCTATTATTGTTGGTAATAGTGAAATAATAGCATATGTCTGCGCAGAGGAAAAAAATGTAGACAGTTCATTAAAATTAATAAATTACATATAACTATTATGTGGATAATATTTGATACCATGCGCAAAATTTTATCAGCGTATCTTTAATTCAGGTACCCCAGTACACTGCTTAAAATATTTAAAAAAAATGATTTCAAAATTTAAGTGCTGTTTAATATTCTACTGTTTCAAATGACAAGTATATTAAACAGTACATACCTTGCATTCTTTGAATTTGTTGAACAATAAATGCTCTTACTATGGCATAGATTTTGTAACGTAGATTTCTCGCTTTACCTCAGTTTAACGTCGAGAAAGTTTTCACTCAATTCAAATATCCATGTGTTTGAGCTCGAACTGTACACTTCTGGTATTACATGATTTTATTATCAGAAAGGCATCATACTTATTACAAGTTTTATCATGTCTTGTGAGCCCATTAGGAAATTATCGTAGTTGCGATTATGTTGATAGAAGAGAGGTATTAGTTAAGTTATGAGATCTTCTGTTGTTGAATGAGAAGTTGCATGATTATTGCTATTGTTCTCATAATGTACTGTTTTTTTGTATGTTTGTGGGTGAATGTTGACTTACTTCTAGAGTTTGTATGTGATAGAGAAATTGTTTTTTTTAAATACCTGTTATTGATATCACAATCGCTACTACTGTTATTGCTTCTTGATTCCTCAGATTTTTTAGTTCGATAGCAAGTGGTGTATATATTTTATTATTTTTTTCTCATTCTTTTTGTGTAATGTTTATATCATTTGGTATGGCAATGTCTGTGATGTAAGTTTTTCTTTGCATTTTATGAGTAAATCTGACCTGTTACTAGTAATTTGTTTATGTATTATCCTGCCTCAGTATATATTATAGTTTATAATCATTATTTTCAAATATACTTTCTGTAGTGTATTTGTAATAATGTCGCGTTAGCTTTTAGGAGTTTATAATTGAGTGCAAATTTTAGGTGTATAATTTGTGTTGCAAACCATGTCTCTCTATATAATCTTTCCTTGTCGATAGTTTGCAACTGTCATTTTTCAAAGCTTCTTTAATTTGGATACAATTGTCCCGTTTTAATAATTTTTCTATCTTCGATAACTGGACACTTACAAAATCCGACTATAATTATTACCGACTATAAGTATTATTCTCTAGTTGACGTCCGTCAAAATTTTGGAGAGATTCATCAAGTAGTGTTATTTTGAGAGCCGTTGAAAATGTTTGTGTTTATGGCATCATGAAAAAAGAAAAATACTGGTCAGTCGGTACAATGTGTTTTTCTCAGCGAATGTGCACCAAAGAAGGCGAAGACGATTGCATCGACTGGACACCATTGTGACGATATTTTGGGAATCGCAAAGCATAATATTAATTGATTATTTGGGGACGGGAAGGACAATCACGGGACAGTGCTATGCTGATTTATTGGACCGATTCGACACTGAACTAAAGAAAAGAAGGCCCCATCTAGTGAAGAAAATTTTCCTACCATCATAATTATGCCCCGGCAACCTAATCAGCAATTGCGACAGCAAAACTACCCCCTGTGAGTTGTTTTTCTTATGAAAAAATAACTTGGCAGACAGCGATTCGTGTCAAATCAAATCAAGAGGTCATTGTCGAAACACAGACTTATTTCGCAGAATTCGACAAATCTTATTATTTGGATGACACGAAAAAGTTTAAACATTGCTGGACTAAGTGTATAGAGCTACGAGGAGATTAGCTCGAGAAATAAATTTACTAAATGCGAAGCAATTGCATCATATTCCTTAACACATTTATTTGCCATACCATCCTCGTATGTCTTACATAATATTTTAATGTGTGCTGTTTAGTGTTTTTCCGGACTATTCCTTTTTCATTTGTAGTGTAGTTATTATTCTTTAATACCATTGCTTACTGTATGGATGTGTTTTTGTTTTTGAAGTATATTCTTAGATTCAGTATTTGTGTGTTGTGTGGCGTTTATATATCGTTATCTATACCCTGCCTTCTGCTTTTCTGGCTGTAGAGTAATACGTTCTATGTAGAAATTTGGATGCAGCACACGGTATTTTGTTAATCTCGTTCTATTAAGATGATTTAATTATTCCAGTTATATGTTGGACCACTTAGTATGGGAAGTGGTATTCCGTGTGCAGTTTTTCTTTCTTTTAATTATTTGTCTTTAATATAAATGATTTACTTTTGTATTTTGCTCAAACTACAAGTACTAAGTTTCTTCAGGTTGCGTACTTGTGAAAGTTTCATTGTTACGTATTTACTTTCACGAGTCTTAAATATTTCCATATAATAGCACTTATTATTATTAAGAATTATTTGTAAAAATAAAAGCTGAATATTGTATTACTTATAAAAGCGACCTTCTAATAATGTATTCTAAACCTTTCCTAGATGAATTCATTGTGTTATAATACAAATTAAATATTAACCTCTAACCATTTATCGATTTCGCTTAGTTTTAACCCTAGTTTTACAAATATATTCATACAAAGATTTGATGTTTATTTTAAAAAAATGTTTATGTAAAAATGCATTACAAAATAAACGAACCAAATTAACGAAAATGCAAAGCGGCTTCGAATGTTTAGAATAACATTTAATTAAATGAATGATATCGTCAGAATGAAATTCATCCAGACGAATTACACGTTTTATTAATGTCATACAGTCAGTTAAGTACGAGCGTGTTAATTTACATAATAATTTATTTAAAAAAAATCAAATATGTGGGTACGTTTTATTCTATCGAAAAAAAGGGATGCTACTGTATCAACAATGTGTCTAGTGTCTAGTCACCATTGGCGTTGATAATTTGCTGTCATCTTCGACGTATGCTTTCGATCAAGTTGACGGCGCATTAATTCGGCAAGGATCTTCAAATCCAACGAATTTCTTATGTTAATTGCTTCAAAGTGAACACTTTTCTTACATAAAGCTTATGCTTAATATATGCCCACATATTCTCAATCGGAATTGCAATGGGTGACTGCGACGGCCAATCAAGTGTAACGATGCCAGAGTGCTCTTTCCACTTTGATGTTATCTTGCAGTCCCCGTTTTTCTTAATAAACCAACTTTCGGCAATCGGTAACAAAGATTACTTATAAATTTCCAGAATTTTCTGAGTATTCAGGTTGTAGGTAAAGAGATACAAAACTTCGAAACTCAGATTTAAGAAGCAACCCAAAAGATGCACCTTTACTGGGTGTTTAATGATTCGCTGTACCAAGCTGTTGGTAGTTACCAGGCTCGTGGGACGACAAAATACTCCCTAAACAGAAGTTTCGTTCCTAAAAATTAAATTGCTCCCATATCGGTCGATCCTGTACGTCGCCCAAGCGAGTCGCTTCGTAACGTGATTTCTGCCTAACAAAGGTTTATTCATTGAACTACGCCATTTGATATCATGGGTATATAGATGAGTTCGGATAGTTACTTACGATAAATTTATACGTTTCTGTTTCGATATTGCTGCTCCTTGACGTCAGTGTTTCACGAAAACAAGTAAGCGATCTGTTTTTTGACTTTAGGGTACACTTTTACTGAACCACGTTCCGGCAAGTCGTCGACAGCTTTTGTCTTCTTATTTCGCTGCACCCACTTACTGATGAGTAACTTAGGAATTATTTACGTACTGAGAAGCTGCTGCATAAGACCAGACCTTTCAGGTGGATAGAGAGGAACACAATCTCGTAATGCGACCCGCACCCAGCATTCACAGCGCTTTGTATGTTCCCCTATCAAGAATTCAATTCCAACTGAGTGATGATGAATGACACTGCATCAAAGACAAAGGTTTCCTTTATTGATTTAGGAAAGAATTAGGGCAATACCTTTTACAAACTATTAGTTACTTTTATTTACATTTATAGAGAAGAGCTATAGTAATTTTTGACTACAGCAGCACATCCGTTCATGGAATTAAATTATCCTCCTTAGGTTATAAACTGAATTATTCATGCTTGATTTGAAGGTGTGACAATTTAGTAAAATAATGCGATTATAATTCATTCTGGAGCAACTAACTCTACTTTAATATAACTGTCAAATATATACAACAGAAATACACATTTCTATGGTAAATATAAACTAGATTAAATAATTATCGCATTGAGCTTTTACACGTTTAGCAATCACCAATAATAAAACCAGCAAGAAGTGTTCACAAAGGTTTGTTTTCTATTGGTAAATATTCCGTTCTGGGATGATTTTCGTTTTACACAATACATATAAATGTTTCCAAATGCAATATTTCAATGCATTGTCGATGAAATTGAGTTTACGTTTCTGACTGTTTAAATTTAATATTATGTCAGTCAGTGGGAACTGTAAAATAGCACGCGTTCGACTTTCGCTTTTGGAATAACAACGCCTTTGAAATGCTATACGTTTGCCACCGAAAACACCACCAACATAATCACAAGGAAAAAGAAGAAAAGCAAAGAAACTGCAAAATAACAAGAAAAGAGAGGATCCGATGCAAACAAAAAACAAGTACAATCAACGTGCCCTGCAAATTTTAATAATCATTTCAGGGTACTTGTCAAGCAATTTACGGAGTTCCTTAGTTTATAAATAATGCAAACGTGGATGTGTAGTTTTAATAAGAGACAGGATAAGACGCTAAAGTAACGGTTCAGTTCCATGATGGTCTAGGATAAAAGTGTAGAAGCTGCGCCAACTAACTCGTCATATAAAATAGAATTACGATTGTTATTTATATGGAGCGCGCGGAAACATTTTTAAACTTTGTCGAGAATTTTCTCTATGAAATTAAATAATGTGCGGAGTAAATTAAGTAGAAAAGACGAATATTTCCACAAGGGACATTGAAAATCTAATAGATTATTCAAATTTTGAGAGTTTTGAATAGATAACTTTAAAAGCTTTAAAGAAAAATGATACACTCCAAAAATAGGACGTGAAGCAACGTAAATCCACTTGTATAGAACAAATTTAGAATATACATATATAGAATTGTAGTTAGCCAAGTAATGTACTAGATTACTGGAACAAGAACTAATATAACACGAAATAACGAGATGAAGGTATTTGGAATAACTAAAGAAGCACAAGAGGTATTAGGAAGTAACATTAATAATCAAGTCTAGAAGATGGGTTCATGATAGTACCATAGATGAAAGTACAAGATTCGAAAAAGACAAAAGGAGAGATAAATATGAAGTAACAGTTTCAAGCATTTACAGTGTGAAGTAGAAAATAATATTGGAAATATTTAACACTTTGAGTCGCTACTTTGTCATAAGACATTTTATATTTGATCAATATACACTATATTATGTAACAATAATTCATTGTACATCCAATAGGAAAAGTTTCACATTCTTGGGTGACCGCGAAGATTGCCAATAACGCAGAATCTGAGCATTCAACTATTTTATACAGGGTTTACATACTATTTTTGGGAAGATCTTTCAAAAATCAACAGAAATTAAAATTTTGCTTAATTCTGATAAAAGCAGAGCGTATTCGCAAGTAAATGTCGGCTTGAAATTCAAAGTAAAATTAATTCTGTAATTATTGGAACCTATTCACTTTGAATCGTCAAACTTGAAGTATAGTAATTTAATTATTGGTGTTTTCGAAAAATTCAACCTATAAAAAGAAAAAAATTGCAAAATGAAGATGCATTTCATATATAATCGTTTCTTGCACTATTGCAAGAATACAAATACGATTTCTTTCTCGAAACATGTTGTAATAGTAAACTTCTTAGAGCTTGGTCCAAAGTTGAAATCTTCAAAGTCATGGGCCAATTATTCAATGTTGAAGTTAGCCCTTGCAATTAAATACGGTATAGATACATTTATTATTATTATTATTATTATTATTATTATTATTATTATTATTATATATATAGTAATATTGAAAACTTCAATCCTTACTGAAACGACAGAGTATAGGTTATAAAGCACAAAAAATCAAAGATTTTAGCGAAGAACGAATCATCATTAATCTATGAAGCTCCAGATAAAGAATATTTGATAATTAAGGTTGCTTTAATATTTGATGTTTCTGGGGTTTGCGGAATGAATGAGTTAGTCTCAATGGTCCTACAAAATATAAAAGACCTAGAATTTTAGTGTTTAATTCGCATACCTGACTCGAGAACTAAAATAAACTGATAATAATTGGTAATTACTCGAATATGCTTGGAGTGTCTACCGCAAGTGTGTTGCGTTTAAGGCCAGAAAATATGAATAGTGACCGATTTTTTCCAAATATCCTATCAGAAAGGGTTGTAGATAAGTAGTAGGAATATCTACATCGATTTGGCATGTAGACTTTTGGGTGTGTTGTTAATTCATCTTGGCTTCCAAAAAGAAACAGCGATCTCCATCATTCTGCTGCCAAAGTACCAAGAACGCGCTTAGAATCCGCAAGTCAAAATGAAGTAACCTATGTACATCAACTTAGAAAAACAATTCTTAAATATTTGCTACTTATTTGAATTGGCAAATTCGACCTAATACACTAGTCATTGCTTTCGTCGGTTTTCTACAGTTTAAAGAGGCATGGTGGATGGAAGTCATCAAATGTTGCTGAGAGATATATAGAAGATTCTCTTAGAGGTGGCAGACAAAATTTTCACAGCACAAAATAACTAGCTCTAACAATGTTTCTAGACTTTCTTCATCTGCTGTTTGGGATAAGTAGCAACGTGTGATGAGACGAAGGCTCAAGAGGAGAAAATCTTGAGAGCTTAGTTTAGTGGTTACAAAAATACAGCTTAATGCAAGCGAGAGAACTGAAAAAGTTATAGCTCATAACACGATGAAGGAAAAGAAGGAAGGAAACTCAATTCAAGAAAGAAAGTGAGATTCAAAAATTGAAACCTCAAAAAATAACGAAAAATTATAAAAATAATATCGTAAATAAAATAACACGTAAACAAATGTATAAACAGACAATAAGTAACGAAAAGAGAATCTATTTTTTCATAGATGGAACTAAGGAAATTACTTGAAGTACATCAAGACAAAATAACCTAATGACACCAAAGGATAAATTTAGTACAAACTTTAGCTTTGATAGTATCGCAGAAATATTACTCGCTAATCTTAATATACCTAGATTGGTTGTAATCACATTACTAATAATAAAAAAATTATAACAGTAGATGAAACAACTCTAGAAAAAACAGAAATGGTTCCGTTACTTTCGAAATTTTCTGGGATGTTTTTCGGGATGCTCGCAGTAGAGTTTTCACTGATTTTCTAGTAAAGCCTAAAACAATAACCGGGTAATCTGCTGAATCATTTAAAGTAGAAATGAGGAAAAGCGACCAAGTTTTGTGAAAACGAATTTTATTTTTTGTCTTAGTGAAGTGTAACAATTGCTACAAAAAAAGTAATGTAATTACAACACGAAACTACTAAGAACCTCTCCCCCTCTTCTCACAAGATTTAATCTCTTCACAATATCTGTTTTCAAATATGAAGGAATTGTTTATAGGAAAGATGTTTATAAACAACGAGCAACGAAAAAATAGCTTATTTTGAAGACTTGGACGAATTTTATCTGTGTAGTAACCAGGACATTAGACAGAGAAATAGTTTTTACAAAAAGCTGAGTCGTAAACTTTATATAAATTATCGGATCTCCCTTGTAATTACGACATCTGAGCCAACTAAAATATGACTGTTTATCATTTAATTTTCTTGAATAATGTCAAAACGGAACAGATATTTTGAACAATTCATTGCTCGACAAACATAATCTAAAGATTCATTTGCCCGCCAGATTTGTAATTTAAATTAGATAAATGTATACGACTCAACATGTAAGCGAGCGGTACACGTTTTGTGCGTAAACCCAAAAGTCCTCGTCCTTCCTTTCCGTCTTTGTCTTTGCGTGCACCGCAACCATCTAGTTAATGTGCTCCAATAGTAAGTTTCGGTGTGTCATTGTTTTGCATGAAAGCACTTATCCATTTTCTCTTTTCCCTCTCTTGAACAGTTTGAATATTCAACTCCGAATGTATTTAAGAGTATGTACTTGTAGTGGATGCGATGGAAAGGTGTAGTTGAATGCGGCAAACGGCAAAACCCGATTAAAGTCCTGAGCTCGAGACCGAACTTAATGGATCCGATACTCAAAAAAAAAAAAAACCCGCGTAGGACGTATTACGGACGAAAAATATGATAATTGTATGAGTAGAAGTTTCTATGGGCTCTTCTAGTTGAACGACTTTCAGGTAAAATGGATTTATGCACGCCGTTCGGGATATCTAGTATGAGAAAGTATAACGTAAGGCAGATGGAGGACTTGAAATGTTTCAGAAAGAACTTTAATCTATTTAAAAATGTTCAAAGCTATATTATTTTATTTTTTCGAATAGTTTCTTTTAGCGAATGTCGTTTTTTTCTAAGAGTGCGACTTTCACGCGCTTGCAGATTTACGTATATTAGGAAAACTACAAAATTAAATTGTATATTGTGGTTATATACATGCTATTGAGGTGGACTTAAATATTAAAGAGAAACTAACTCAGACTATTCAATAATATATGACGAGTATTCAAATTTGACGTGGCCATCGATGACGACATTTTAAGCCATCGTATTGGAAAGAAATATGGGAAGAAGATTTAGTGAGTAGCCAGATTTGATTATTAGCACCTTCTTTAGGAAAAACTTAATAATATTCTATCCTGCAATCTATTTATGGTGACTGGTGAAATTGGTTAATTTCCGACATTTTATTGGACAGTTACATTACAACAGTGTGAATAAAGTAAAATTCATATTAATTTTTTAAGGGATGGTACACATCAGAAATTTCGACTGATGTGCAATATCCTTCGACTGTCAATGTTCTTCGAAAACTATTGTACAATTTGTCGCTACAATATCTCTGGAAACAATCAATAAAGGTAACAATTTTGTTTTGAACGACCAAAGAATTAAAGTGAAAAAGTTGCAATCTAGCTGAGACATCCTAAGAATATCTAAAAGTTGAAGCAGTGTGACTAAAAGAAAGCTGTTTTGTTATTGTGAAACTTTGTTTACAATTGACGACATTTCTGATATTTGATTGGACAGTTACAACAGTGTGAATAAGGTCCGAATGGAAAATCCTAATTAATCCGTAATAGAATCCAATTTTTATTTTTTAAAGGAATAAGCACTACTGCAAAAATTACAATCACATGTGATTCTAAATTTACGATATTAACAAGATAAAAAATGTAAGCAATCACAAATCGCAAAAGAACATACTAATGAATATTACAAAGCAGGTTAAAAATATGGTTAACTCAGCTGATCAGGAAATAACACTTCGGGAAATCAAACAATCACGCGGGGTGAACGTTTTCCATATTGTAAAGAACATAATCAGTGAAGAAAAGAAGCTAGAAATAATGAATAATCGCCAAATATTTTTTTTAAGATGTAGAAAATTACAGATATGATATTGAATAAATTTTGAAGAAGGCAGTGTGTATATTGCCGAAACGTTAATAAATTGAAAAATTTCTCAATTAACACTGGCGCAAATATATATATTATATATATATGTATATATATATATCTTAAACGTAACTATTATCAGGTGTATCGGTCTGTTGGACAAAGACTAACAATTTTAGTTTTCAATACTCTATATTTCGCTGCCAAAACCTTTGCAACTTTCTCAGGAATGTGAACTAAAAGGAGTCATACACTGGCTTTTAAAATACATTGTAAAATAGAATAAAACTCAGTAAAATTAGTATAATCTATTTTTTAAAAATATTTTGAATTAGTCAGTATAAGATTTCTTTTAGTTCACACTCCTGAGGAAGCTGCAAAGGTTTTGGAAGCGAAATATAGGGTATTGAAAACTAAAATTGTTTGAGTTTTTGTTCAACAGACCGATACCCCTGATAATAGTTACGTTTAGGGTATTAAGGGTACGGTCGATTATACAGTCCTTACTATATATATATATATATATATATATATATATATATATGTATATTTAAGATATATTTTACAAAAAAGTAGGACCTGCCCTAAGAATATTTCATTACAAAATGGGAATAAAAATTACGGTACACGAAGGTGTAGCAATTTTATTTTTCCTGGAAAAGCTATAAATAAAAATAAGTTCTTTCCTTGCATAAACTTTTGCGAGAAACTTTACCGATAAATTTAGCGAAGCAGCAGAGTATGAGTAAATGTATGTACAAAGTAAACAAATGCTAGTTACAAATGGAGGTTTTGTTTATGTACGAGAAGTCGAGAACGTGAACTCCTAGGTAAATTTCAATATGTGGAGACTGACATGCACACAAAATTAAAAAAACTATTGCTATATGTAACAATAATTTAAGGAAGGCTTTCGGTACGCCTAGGAAATTTAAATAAAATTTGGTCCTTTCCATCAAACATAACATTATCTTACAGTTACTACAATTGTTACAAAATAATACCGGTACTTGAGCAATGATAGCATTTGGATATATGTAACCTCAAAGGAAACAGAGGTGACATTAAATTAGTTGAATAAAACGTCTAATATAGAAGATACTGGTGTATTAATTTTAAATTAAAGCTGCAATCTATATACTAGCATCTCAACCTTATTTTCGGGAAACGATATATAACGAAGTTTCGAATTATTTGTACTGGATATTAATATATTAGATGACTGGGGTAAAAATTAGAAAATTCTAAAACACAACAGAACCAAATTTCAAGTTAATTCTTTTTACACCTATCAGTTTAGATACTGAATTACTAAAATAGTTAACCATAAATAGAAAAAGTAGGCTCATGACAAACGATAAACGCATCCTTTATATATATATATATATATATATATATATATATAATTAATTAGAAGAAAATATGAAATGGCACAGGAATTAGAATACTGTATATATGGATTGGAATTTCGAACAAGTATAATTATCATATACTAATATGTCAATTATTGTTCTATTTAATACTAGATACCTACTTACCTACTTACTAAAAGACAACAATGAATACTATGGTGGTCCCATAAGTACCCATAAGTATCCTAGAGATGGCGGTAGTTGTTTGAAAAATATCACTGCATTAAAAAGTACACAATCTATGAAGCATATGTTTCAAGCTTGAAGACGCCACATTATTTAGTATTTGGCAGCAATCAATAGTCAATGTTTTCAGTGAATTTGTAAAAATGGAGAAAATTGGTCAAAGTTACGTGATACAATTCTTTTATTTGAAAAGCCTCAGCTAAACCGATATGAAAGCTGAACTGGATTCTACAATGGGTGAGTCTGCTCCTTCGTTTATAATAGTGAAATATTGGGTAGCAGAGTTTAAGCGAGACCGTAAGAGCTGGCAAGACGAGCATCGCAGTGGTTGACCAAATCAGGTGACGATTACAGAAATGGTGAAGCAAATCCACAAAGTGGTACTGGTTGATCGTCAATTGAAAGTGCGCGAGCTAGCAGACATACCAGGCATTTCAAAAGTGCGATACAATGCACATTATCTGAAAATTTGTACATGAGAAAGCTGTGTGCAAGGTGGGTGCCGCGTTTGCTCACACTCGACCAAAAATAGTGTCGTGAAGATGTTTCAAGTGAGTGTTTAGAGAAGTTTCACAACAACAAAGCAGAATTTTTGCGCCATTTCATAATCATGGATGAAACATGGGTGCATCACTTCACACACGAGACAAAAGAACAATCAACTTTACTCATTTATTTAGCACATATATAAAATTCTGTTATATTAAAAATTCAAACTATATACAGGCTCTTCTTAAATTCAGTGAATAAAAATTTTGTTTACATTAAATGCTTGTTATTGAATTAATACTCCTCACAATATGCCTTGTTAATGTTAAAATAACTATATATGTATATATATATATATATATATATATATATATATATAATTATATATAATATATAATTAAATGCCCCCAAATGCATATACACACACATATACATATATATATATATATATATATATATATATATATATATATATATTGCTTGTTTGCAAATAAACATTCTCACCCCAGGAGGGTGTTCATATGCACTCTATATACAAGTCCTGTATATCAAGTATGATAAGCTATCAGTATTACACGGCTGCTATGAATATATGGTATGTAATGGGTAAGTGTCTATTACTACATACGTTTAACGAGGATCTATTTCCGCTTAATCGAGGGTTATGGATCTTCCTCGCGTAATCAGTTCAATAAGCGTTACAGCACAAATTATCAGGTAGGAAGAATGCAGCAAAATATACAAATTCTAGCCTTGCTAGATGCTGCTCGTCTCATGATCCCCCAAATCGTTCTTTTAAAAATGTCATATCTATTTGCTTTCTATTAATGCTCTAGTTATAGACTCCTTCAAAAGAAGAGCTATCCGCTATATATCAACAAAATATGTCATTATTTTGTTGATATATTGTGAGACGATGGGGAGGAGGACGATGTTCTCGGTCTGAAGTATTTAAATGGTCACGCTGGTGCAAATTTGAATGAACAACATCGATAAATATACACGTTTGTATCGGTAATACATGTATCGCCAGGAACATGTACGGTAATGTTGCAAAGCATCGCATTATGTAGAGGCGTTATGGCCCTGTTCGGTTAAATATAAATTGATATTTTAGATAGGTACACATACAATAAATAAAAACATATATGCAATTAATAAACTAAAATACAAATTATGAAAAAATACCTAAAATGCTTAACAATTTTTGTATCATTATTAATCTCTATTATTGCACTGTAAATCTATGTAAGAGCAAAAATATTAAATTCTCGATGATAGAAAATCATATTTGTCAATTAAAAATTACCAATAATAGCAGAAAGAGACTTCACTATTGTTTGGTATGAATAAATATTGAAAACCACATAATGCCACATTGTGTATCCACTACTAAATTCTGCATATTTTAATTTCAAACTTTGCGTATCTATGTGTGCAGCATAATATTCCACGGTATATATAACCTGAAGTTATTAGATTAAAAATGCAAATGGATACACATACGCATATACAGACGCACACAGATACACCTATATATGAATACGTGCTCGGATAGATATATATTTTTCGATGACGATAATGGGAAGTGGCATAAATTTTGAGCGTTGTATAAACACAGCATTAATCCCCCAGACGTGAATATATATTTTTAATATACATATATATATTCCTGCAGCATTAATAAATTCGCGTGTCAGGCACGTTGATAGCGCCGTGTGGCAAAATAATCTGGCGTTCCATTTGCGCCGAGAACTCGTTTTAAATCATCATCTTCTCATCGTGCACTTTTCCGATAATGCGCTTGCCGTTATTTCGCTCTTTATTTCTTGGGCGATGAAGTTTTCTATCTTGCTTACTATCATGCATAAATATAATGGTACATTACCAATGTTTGTTCTTCAAAATTTTGCTCTTCCATCGAATGTAGCGTTAAATAATTATACTCTAAACATGCCGCACAACAATCAATCTTTACCGTCTGATATTAGCAATAAAAGTGCACCTGGAATTTACAATACTGGCAATACTGCCAACCTAGATTTCTTACGTCATTACGTAATGATTGATGGATGTTAATGTACTCATACATGTAATTTGCGCTAAATTTCTGGGGTCGTTGCCTGAATATCCAAATAAAAGGTCATCATTGTATGCTACTATTGCGTTCTTTAAAATGATCTAAGATGCTTTAAATTGTTTTTAATGGTTTAACACCATGAAATAACATGCATGCCCATATCTTATAGTTTCCACCGCCATGATTAATACTCTTCATCATATATTTTGCGTTAAATGATGCGTTGAAAAAAGGTCAAACATACTGCTTGTTATCTATTCCGGGTCTATTAAACTTACCGTTTCGAAACATAGGATATTTTTACAAGTTATATATTATTATTTACATGCTTTCGAGCAAATTTTAATCTCAGTTTTCTATTTTTTTCACTTACATAGCTTTCTTCTTGCGAAAGACCTTTAAGCCTGGAACTTTGTAAATGTCTCTTCATGGTATCTTTATTAGTACCACTGTGTTCAAAAATTTTTTGTCAAATTTGTATCGTGTAGAAAAAGCAGTCCTGTTTTACAAATATTACAATTATTTTATTTACTATGCAGTGCGTTTTCTTCTGTTTTCTAGGTTGCTTTTCATGGGAACGGTTTTTCTTTATATATGTAACTGCATTAAATGACATCTTTCTCAAGCGATTTTAAATTACATTTCGGACAAATTTTCTGTTATTCTTCCTAGAAGAAATGGTCATTGTGCTACTTATTCACGCATTTCCCGAGTCTGCGTTACGTAAATATGGAAAAGTAAATATCTACATGATTATTACAGATCGAAAGAGCAGTTTACTTTAATATGTTTAGCTTAAAACATGACATTTAGTCATAGAGCTATATGGCACTTTTTCATTTGTTCCTATTCTTTTGATAGCTCTCTCCAGTTCTCAATTCAATACCTCCTTAGATTTTCTTTCGTCATATAACTGTATTTTTCCTAGGCCTTTCACAAAATCTTCATGTCTTTTGTTCCTCCATGCTACATCCTTTTCTTCTTTCTCGTCATCAATTCTTTTCAGATGTCCCAACCACTGCTATCTTTCACGTTTAATAAATTCTGCGATTGTTTCTCCCCATCAAGTTCATATAGTTTCGAATTTGGTGTTATGCGCTTTATCGCCATAAACTCTCTTTAATACTTTTCTCTCCAAAGCTTTCAACTTTTGTTTGTTATTACGGTTCATAACCTTTTTGCATTCATAAGTTACAGTTGATTGTATCACTGACTTATATAATAGTAAATATTTTCGTTCTTCTTGATATTACCTTCGATTTTTACATTTTAATACTCCATTTAGTCTGCTTATACAACTTTTTTCATTATTTATGGGTCAATTTCCTACTCCTCTTCACATACGTTGGTCATTAGAACTCCCAATTACATATAATTTTGTTTTTCACATTTAACTATATGGAAAAGTAAATTAGTACTATAATGTATAAGAATAACTTGCTTATTTATCAAGTCGTGCAAAAGCTTTTTTCAAATAAGAATATATGTAAAAAAATTAAATTTTCTTCAGTGAGTTGTGAAAAGAAATACGAAAATTTTCTCATAGTGCAAATCGTTTACATTTATGGACAAATCTATTTATCGCCAGTCGGCTTTGAAGTTCTTATTCTTTTTTAAAACAATATAATTAAAAGGTTGGTCACGAAAATCCTTATAATAAGATTTGTAAAGCCCGGCAAAGCGGATCCTTGTTAATAACGGGTGTGTTTTTTAGAGGTATAGAACTTTAAGTTGGCAACACTTTTTTAACTGGCGGCCATTTTGTCAGCTGTTAAGTGATTTATATTTAGTTTGGTTTGTCATTTCAACATGAATAGACTGACGCCTGAACAACGCTTGCAAATTGTGCAAATTTATTTTGAAAATCATGGTTCTGTTCGAAATACGTATCGCGCACTACGTCAATAGTACGGTCAACATAATCGTCCATCAGAGCAATTAATTCGATTTACTATGGAACGTTTTCGCACCACGTATACTCTAAATGATAACACGCATCCAGAGAGACGTCGTACAGTGCGTACAGAAGAAGTCATTGCTGCTGTAGAGCGTAGCGTAGAGGAAGACTCGAATCAGTCTATCCGCCATCGTGCACAGGAATTGGATATGTGTCCATTCACTTTATGGAAGATTTTGCGGAAAGATCTAGGTTTGCGTACTTACAAAATCCAACTCGTGCAAGAATTGAAGCCACACGATCACCTAGCAAGGCGTAGATTCCGTGAATGGGCCCAAAACAAGATTGCCGTTGATCCCGATTTTCATAATCGAATTTTGTTTAGCGATGAAGCTCACTTTTGGTTGAATGGATACGTCAATAAACAAAACTGCCGTATTTGGAGTGATGATAACCCTCAAGTGTATATTGAGACACCGTTATATCCAGAAAAACTGACTGTTTGGTGTGCTTTATGGGCTGGTGGAATAATTGGTCCGTACTTCTTTAAAAACGAAGCTGGCCAGAACGTTACAGTCAGTGGTGACCGCTATAGAGCCATGATTACTGACTTTTTCGTTCTTCAATTGAACAATCATGATGTGCAGGAGTTGTGGTTTCAACAAGACGGCGCAACATGTCACACAGCTCGTGCCACAATTGATTTATTGAAGGAAACGTTTGGTAACCGCATAGTTTCACGTTTCGGACCCGTGAATTGGCCTCCAAGATCGTGCGATTTAACGCCGCTTGACTATTTTCTGTGGGGATATGTGAAGGCGCTAGTCTACGCCGATAAGCCCGAAACGATTGACCACTTGGAGGACAAGATTCGCCGCGTTATTGCCGATATACGGTCACAAATGTTGGAAAAAGTAATCGAAAATTGGCCCTCCAGATTAGACTACGTCCGAGCCAGCCGTGGCGGTCATATGCCAGAAGTCAAATTTAAATTATAATGCCAGAAGATTATCTTTCGAATAAAGTAAATTTCATGTCAATTTAAAAAAATCATATTTGTTTTATTCCATTTCAAAGTTCTATACCTCTAAAAAAAACACCCGTTAGATACACAGCGCGTACGTTTTTAACATGTAGTAAATACGGTTATTAGAGATGGTGCCAGTTAAAAATCAAATAAAGTGTAATAATGAAAATAATATTTTAAAAAATATTAACTAAGTCATTAATGTGATAGGGCTTTCTTGAAACAGAAGTCCAATTTTATGACAACTAAATGTTACATTAAGTAAATACATTTCTCGTTGGAAACAAGCATTATGTTGTCACACAAAGAATTCTAGACAGTTTTAGAATTTAGGTATATAAAAGGATTTAACATTATACGAATGTTTGAATACGACTAAAGTCTAAGAATCCTTATGAATTTTCATCAAGCGTCTGTTAACCGTTCCTTTTTGACTTAATATTATGATCGATCTTAACTACCTTCCTCTTTCCTGTATTTTGAATTTGGATTTCTTTTGTCCTACAGATAATAATTATACTGGATTCTTTTCATTTAATCTACTCTTCTTATTCTTGGTTCTACTGTTTTTTTTGCTTATTCGAGAAACAATGCATTAAACAAATTTTATTTTAATATTTGTTATTTTTCGTTAAATTTATCTATACTTATACATATTTTACCTTAATAGTTCTACGTTTAAGTTACCTTTCTATATTTGTTGTGCATTTTCTCATATTTATTCATACGATATATGTTATCATTATCTTATGGGGTTTCTGAGTTTTTTGGTATTTCTGGATTTTTTTTTCTATAAGTTTACAATTAAGAAATACAGCGAAATAATAGATTTATTATTTAACAAGCAGAAGCATTTAATTTTAGATTTACACTTAGGTAGTCAATAATTATATTTTCTCTACTACACATTAAAATTAATTACGAAGACGCTTATAGATTCGATTGATTATTATTTATTTCTTTGATAGTTAGGTAGATATCTTTTGGACCCCTTTGTATATTTATGATAAAACAAAACAGCTTTTGTTCTTCGTATCGTATTCGTAAATCATTTTTATAGTACAATTATCTTATAATTTATGTATCAAAGTAAACAGGAAACTTCCGAAATAAATCAATGATAAGCAACCATATTTTTTCCACCTAAATATACATACATATATTCCCTATGAATTCAACCTATGTGAAGATTTTTTAAATAAAAGCTTGATATTCTCAATTCCGAGCTATATGTCTGTATTGGTAACTTTCCTATCAAATTGGTATGTTGCAAATTTTGAGAGCTGTTTCAGTTATCTTATTTAACTGTAAAAGACAGGTAAACTGTAGCAATGAATTGGCATATGCAGTTCTGTAGTTTTATGCAGTTACTTAAACCAATACTTCCTAGCGGAGAGATAATACCCGATACTTTGGCAACAAGCAATTCCGAACAAAGTAAGGCGTTCGATTCATCTCACGTACAGTTTCCAAACGAAGTGTTAACATCGCCATTGGTCGTCCTTCCAGGCCCGATCCGGATGGGAAAACACAGCACTCACTTCGCAAATGTGCCCGATTGGGTCCACTGGACATTAGTAGCCGATGTCAGAGCCACGCGCATTACGTTCAGTCTCTTCTTTTCTCTCTCGCTTTCAACCTCTCGAATTGTCAACCGCTAGCGAGTTCAACGATACCGCTGCGGGTTACTCGCTCTGTCCCTTATCACGTGACCGACGGTGCGTGTCCATTTAATCTGAGTACGAGGAATATATATGTGAGGAAATTGTAAATTGCGAAGTTCTTCGCGCCATTGTTGCGTAAAATATCATCTTTTAGGTTCAAAAAGTAGAAAGCTTATACTGAAACTTCATGTTAAAATATATACTTGTATCAGGCAATAGATATCTTTTGTTGTTGAGGGATATCTAGTACCATTACTACCACAAAAAGGTTTACGGTGTACACTAAAATATATCTGCTGGGTTCATGTAGAATGGTCTTTATAACTTGTTATGTAAACAACACTTTAGCATTAGGAGCATGTCTGATTCATAACATTATAAAAACACATTATTTTCCGTAGATATAGTAATACGCGTAATATACGAATAATCCTTTTCTCCGGTTTTATTTGTTCCTATAATAATTACATTCCTTAATAATTAAGTAGAATTTCGAAGTAATTTATGAGATAACTGTTCTAATAATGCGATTTTATGAGTAACCTACATAAAAATATGTATTCTTGTGTAAATGTAATGATCTAGTTGTTTAGATCTAAATTATTTACTTGTATTTCGTTTACTGTATTTTATTAATGTTGCATTTGATCTATTGATATGATGGATAACAAGCGCCTCCCTCTGTCGTCCATTATTCTGAACGACAAAGCTATTTTTCTGTATCGAAATGATATGATAGACGCTACCAAGGAATCGTTCATTAATAACACAAATCTGCCTGACGATCCGTGATACCGGTGAAACATATGTAGTAGATAGGGTGTTAATAATAGAATGATTCCTTTTAACATTCTATTGATATGATAATTGACATGCACCAAATCATCACATTAGGTTAGGCTTTTAAATTAGTAGAATAATTTTGACTTTAACAAATATAAATTTAAAAAGTCCATCGTCATCTTCATCAAGCATTTCAAACTGACATTAACTTAAAAAATCAAAAGGTATGTCGCCGAAACTTATACTTAAAATGTTAAATTTCGAAATTAAAATTGTGTCAATAAAATTAAATATTCTACAGAAAACAGTACGTTCCTCACGTACCACAAGATATGTTCCTCTGGCTTTCACATACACCACTAAACAGCTTGACCATTCAGCGATTACACCAGGGCTACAGCGAAATTAGTGACAGCTACAATCAGATATCGTTTGAGACTTTCAATATTTGAATACATTTTACTATAGGTCATTTTTCTAGCTCAAATCACAATTTGTAATCCGAAGTTTTAAATTTGGACTTCCCAATGGCCACTCACAAGCTCGAATGAACTCCAGTAAATAAGTTACTGGAGTTCTCTACCTAAGTTTGCGTGCTGGGGCTGAATCCTGTTGAAACATTCAGTGTTCTCCATTGTATAAAATGGCACACACTGGCTTGGCACATATCTCTAAGATTTCATTTATATACTTATTAGATAGATAGTTATTAGCAGCTGTTTTAATACTTTTTTCGTAAAAATACAGTTCTTAGCTAACTCTCCAAAAAGCCATGAGAGTAGCGGGGTGATATACCTTTGTACCTTTTTAATAAATCGTCTAGCTTCTGCAAGAGAGTGTACATATATATGGTAAATAAAGTTTTTCGATATTTATAGTCCACATTCATTTTGAGTAACACCTTGGATCTTTCCAAACTCCTATCTTTAATTCACTTTTTATAATGCGAAATATATTTCTTCATGATATCTGCATTTTATAACCATGATTTTTGATTCCGCAACGGGTTATTTTGAATTCCATTCTAAACTATTTTAAGTGCTGCTGGATTTCGAATAATACAAGGCCAGCTTGAACGCAGTCGCTCACTGATTTGTGACGTTTCGCCAAAACAATCCATGGCAAGACAAAAAATTTACAAATTATAATATTTAAGGGTTTCAAAATTGCAAAAATTTCCCTTGAAACTTTTCCATATTTATGAAGAGTTATTACAGTGACTCTATTTTCTTTGTCACTCTACTGCACGTTAACTATTTAAAAGATTCAATAAATTTAATTCTGTCTTGCAAGTGCATGGTCTCAAATAATCAAATAGTCATCAAATCAGCAAAATTTGTGACATTATTTATGACAAGGCTATGTAATAGCTTTCTTATATAACAAATAATAATGCTGACGGGATAAATATTTATACAAATAGAATTATATAAATTATGTTCGCATTTTCAGCTATAAATATGATAAATACTTGTTTCAACTTTAATTTTATTCATTTCATTAAGCATAAAGCGATATATAAATTTTATAAGATAAAATGTCCCTTCAGGTAGAAGCTATCACGCCTCGGAAAATTTGCTCCGCAGAGAAATTAAAAAAGTACTTTATAAACGTCTTTAAATTGCAGTAAGTTTCATACAAAGTGCGCCAGTGTATCAAGTTTTTACTTTATGCTCTCAAGTTTCCACGTTAGGGAACTCGCCTCGGAAATTGAAAAGTCAGGCGTCTTAAAAACTGCCAACTACTTTTTACATTTAAGAATAGACAGTGGAATGAAGCGAGACGGAAACAATTTCCAATAAAATTTGTCGATATGGAATTGCTCATTGGAGTTCTCGTTAAGCTCTGCTAATGTTATCTCTTGATAAAATTCCTCTCGGGCACTTAATATAAAAATTTTAATTGTAGAAGTTTTGAAGTGAAGCTATAAAGCACGGAAGAAACAAACGGAGTGAATTAAAGTTACTCCAATGTCTGTCGGAGAAGAACTATTGAAGTTCAAACGCGTTAAATGAAAGTATGTACATTTAAATTTCCATAGATATCGGTAATAAGTAACTTACATTTGTAAAAAGTATCGAACAATGTACATATGTAACACATTTTAAAATGGTTGACGTTAATTTATCCTTGTTTAAGGGAACACGAAGCATATTTGCATGTTACGATTACCTGAAATTACAACTATGGACTGCTTCGTCATTTAAGGAAGGTTGTACGACTGCGTACGGATATAATAATGAATTAACACGACTTTACATTGAAAGTTAATACAATGCTCGGAACAGTTACTGAATAATCTATATAATTGATAATAAAAAGTAGCGTCAGTTAATATGACACCTACAAATATTTTTATAAACTAATTTCAACCTTCTTTAAAGAAAACGAATATAAAGATATGTCTAAACATGTTTAAGCATGCGCTGAAGCAATCGTCGCCGGCGTATATAAAGGCGCGTTTCAACAGGTTCCCCTCTATGATTAGTAGTGAAGACTTGCAATTATGAATGCTTTGCAAAATGAGATTTGTCAGAGATAGAGGGTTGCAAGGCCGTAGGTCAATGGAAAGTGGAAGAACAGACAATGTATTATCGAAATATTTGGAGTGAGCTAAAGTGTCACTTTTAGACCTTGAAATTGCTTTTTGGGAATTGGAAATGCAAAGGTAAGGGTAAGATCAGCCAATATCAGCAACACCAAGTGATGATCAATACTTGCCGTAAATGGCGCGTAATGCAGCTCAGAGATTCGAAGTAAATGTACTATTGTCATTTTAAGGCTACTACCAACGCAACCAATAAGAAATCATACACCTTCCTTATATTCCTGAAAATCACTGCTGTGAATTCTTCTTGCAGCAGATCATAAAAGAGCCCGTCAAATGTTGACAAATGAGCATATTAATTGGGGTCGCAAATAATGGTAACGAGTATAATATAGTGGTGAATCCAGATTTACGTTTCAATCACATATGAGTTTCTGATATTTTGTGAACCTGGCACATGCAATAAGCATCAATTTCTCCGGAATAGACTTTAACATAAGTAGAGTGGAGTACTACCGCGATATTTGCTGGGGACACATCGGCTCTTCCTTGATAAAAAAATGCAGCTCTCACGGCTCATAAATTTTTGGAAGAAATTCAGCGACCCATCCTTCGTCCGTATGCGGCGGCAGCGAGAGAACTTTTTCATGGGTGATAACGCTCTTTCTTATCAAGCAAATATCATGAACAACTGGATTGGTGAAGATCATATAGAGAGAATGTAGTGGCCGGCTAATTCCCCAGATAGTAATTAAATAGAACACGTTTGGGATATTGTAGGATATGTTGCTGCACGAAATATGTTACCAAGAACGCTTCATGCATTACAAATTGCTGTCAGGGAGGAATGGGATATGATTCTCCAAGAAATGTTCAACATGCTAATCCGATCCATCCCATCACAATACGATCCCAAACGTTGTTCAACAAAGATGTTCGTGGAGATCATAAATATTATTAATATAAATTTCTCTTTTGTAAGAATTACAGCAGTAAAATTTAATATTTTTCTATTTTTCCTATACTAAAAATTTTATTATACCCTCCCAACAAGATCATATTGAAAATTATCCAAACAAGATGAAATACAATAATGTATTCAGATATTTGTTCACAAATTTACTGAAGTCAAAAAATTATTTTAAAACAGTTATCATAACTGCATATGCAATTGCATACTTGTATACGCATTTCACGATGTAAACTAACGATTACTCGAAATTCCCTGCTTAATTCACTGTTTTAATTAAGGCAGAAATTAATGACCAAATAATCCACTGCTTACCGGGAACGTGTTTTGCCATTAAGCTACCAAGGACCGTAGGATTCGATTTCTTAAACGCGACATAAATTTCATTATGGAAACAGATTTTTAATTAAAAACGCGTAGTAGGTCTTATTATTATCAACTGCATATGCGATTGCATATATACATACATATACGAGGGTGGTTTCATAAGTACCCAGCCTGACCTAGAGATGGCGGTAGTTGTTTGAAAAATATCACTGCATTAGAAAGTACACAATTTATAAAGCATAGGTTTCAAGTTTGAAGTTATTTGCGATGAGCTTGTTTAGTATTTGTTTGGCAACCATCAATAGTGAACGTTTTCAGTGAACTTGAAAAAATGGAGAAAATTAGTCATTGCTGCGTGTTACAATACTGTTATTTGAAACTGATATGAAAGCTGAACTGGATACTATTCTGGGTGTTTACAACAGTGAAATATTGGGTAGCAGACTTTAAACGAGACCGTAAGAGCTGCCAAGGCGAGCATAGCAGTGGTCGACCAAATGAGGTGACGACTCTAGAAATGGTGAAGACAATCCACAAAGCCGTACTAGATGATCGTCGACTGAAAGTGCGCGAGCTAGCAGACATAGTAGGCATTTCAAAAAGTGCGTGTGTGAAGTTTCACAGCAATAAAGCAGAATTTTTGCGCCGTTTCATAACCATGGGTGAAACATGGGTCCATCATTTCACACCCGAGACAAAACAATGGACTCAAAAGGGAGAAGCGGCTCCAAAGAAGGCGAAGACCGTTTAATCTGCAGGCAAGGTCATGGCATCGGTTCTTGGGATGCGCGTGGAGTAATTGTTATTGACTATCTTGAAACAGGAACAACTCTCAACGGCGAGTATTATGCGAACTTATTGCAACGTTTGAGCGAAGAAATCAAGCACAAGCAGCCGTATTTGGCTAAGAAAAAGTGTTGTTTCATCAAGACAATGCAGCAGCTCACAAATCCGTTATTGCAATGGCTAAAATTAATGAATTAAAGCTCAAATTGCTTCCTCATGCACCCTATTCGCCAGATGTAGCCTCCTCGAATTATTTTCTGTTTCCAAACTTGAAAATATGGCTCATTTGTCAAAGATTTTCCAACGATGAAGAAGTGATGTCGGCAGTTAATGGTTATTTTGAGGAGCAAGACAGTTCTTATTTTAAAAAGAGTATCGAACTTATTGAACATCGCTGGGAAGAGTGTATAGAGCTGAAAGGAGATTATGTTCAATATAAATATATATATTTCTTTCCAAAATTTTTATGTTTTCTTTGTTGGGTCGTGTGCTTCTGGGACCACCCTCGTATATACACAATTACGCGCATTTCACATTGTAAATTAATGAAAACTCGAAATTTTCTGCTTATTGCACCGTTTTGATTAAGCTCGAGATAAATGAAAAAATCATGCCCTCGGAGAGGAATCGAATCCCTGTTCACTGCTTACCGGGCAGGTGCTCTCATTTTCATTAATTTCTGGCTTAATTAAAAGGGTATCATAAGTAGGTATTAGTTTATAGAAATTTGTTATCATTTTAACGAAGTACCCGTTAGTTGTTTTGAGCAGTTTAGTTGTTAATTGAAAATAGTGTAATACTAAAAACACGCTATTCAAATAGAAAGCGGAACCCTTCAAACTTTAAAAATGAGTTTAAAAGAATCAATTAGTGAAATGGGAAGCAGTTGTGTGTACTAATTGTATAATATATAAACTTTGAAATAATATGGTATGTAGGATAATAACAATGACTTATAAGGGAGTAGATAAAAGAAAAAAAATCAAAAAAAAGCGATGCCGAAACCGTTATGTAACAGTTTATTCTATCTAATATTTACTGTCTCACAAATTTCATACAGTAAATATAAAAACGTTAAAGAACTCATAATACAACTGTTCGTCTGTCCGAGGTTGGCGAAAAATTATTAAAGGCATTACGTATAATATGTGGAAGAAACCTCAAGTTTCTTCTTAAAAATTATAAAATATAGGTATAAATCTACATAGAGGCGAAATGTAGAATATTTAAATTTAGTCGCTTAAATTTAAACGTATGTCCTTGATTCTTTGACCTGTTCTGCACTAGCGATGTGTGCTCACGATTTTAAAATTCATTGTATCATTAATGACTTGCTGCACGCATTCTATTCACAGCAAACTGTTAACATTATATGAAATTGGTCTCAACTGAATTTAATTAATTTATACATCGTTAAATGCAGTATTGTCAGGTTTCTCGTAAAAAGGAACTTATGAATTTGACTACACCATAAATTGACAAACAGTGATCAGTAATGGCACTATTAATGATCTTGGCGTATTATCAGATAATTCATTAAAATTTCTAATTCTTCTTGAAGTTTATAAGTTTCGAGAATGATGATTATCCCGAATGAAATTGTGGTCATTCTTTATTATTGCATGAACATGTCTCTGCATTGTTAGAATCAATTTATGTTTACACAGCGGGTTTGGCATACAAAGATATTTTTAAATACAGATTAAGTAAGTTCAAGAGTATAAAAGAATATTATTTATCTGGTCTTTATTTTGCACATTTATACATTTTCTTTTCTTCTTATTTTTTTCCTTTACATTGAAAAGACAGATTCATTTGTTGTATATCTTCTATGTATAGTTTAATACTGTTGGACATAAGAAACGATATTACACTATTATTATCATGATGGATCATCAGAAAAATAACAAATGATTTTTTAAGGATAAAGGAATTAATATGTCAGAATGTTCACCGTATTCACAGAATTTCACTATGTGTGATTTCTGTCTCTCCTTTCATTTAAAGTAATATCTACGAGGTGGAGTTTCCACTAAAGAAGAAAGCCATTTAGAAATTATGATCTTTTTGGAAGGCCCGTCTTCATATGTCTGATTGCATTCATTTAAAAAGTGGAAATAGCGACTTCAGCGGTGTATTGACGTTTACGTAATCCCTTTCCAAATTTATTCAGTACAATTTTTGTTATACGAGGTCTGATCAAAAAATAACCGTATTTTCAATTTTTTCAAAAAGTATTTATTTATTCATCAATAACTATCTTGTCCCCTTCAAAGTAATCCCCCTCAGATATAATACACTTATGCCAGCGTTTTTTCAATCCTCGAAACACTTCTGAAACGCGCTTTTTGGTATCGCCAACAGCTCCTGTTTCGATTTTTCTTTTATCTCCTCAATCGTAGCAAAACGCTTTCCTTTCATCGGTGTCTTCAGTTTTGGGAAGAGGAAAAAGTCAGCGGGGGCCAAGTCCCGTGAATACGGTGGTTGTTAACGGTTTTGTTTTTGGCCAAAAACTCACGCACAAGCATTGATGTGTGAGCT
The DNA here is from genome assembly GCA_031893035.1 of Dermolepida albohirtum. Classification (NCBI taxonomy): domain Eukaryota; kingdom Metazoa; phylum Arthropoda; class Insecta; order Coleoptera; family Scarabaeidae; genus Dermolepida; species Dermolepida albohirtum. The sequence goes on along the minus strand of JAVIWB010004657.1, from coordinate 44,674 downwards.
GGTGCGTTATCATGGTGATTGTTTTTTCCACAATTCCGATCGTTTGAGCCGTATTGCTTCACGCAAACGTTGCATAACTTGTAGTATTCCTTATTAACCGTACGACCTGTTGGCAATAACTCATGATGCACCACGCCATTATAATGGAAGAAAATAGTGAGTAAAACCTTCACATTTGATCGAACTTGGCGTGCATTTTCTCGGCCTTCTGTAAAGCCCTTGTACCACTTATAAACACTTTTTTGAGACAAAGTGGACTCGCCGTATGCCACAGTCAACATTTCAAGCACTTTATTCCGTTTTTAACGCAAAATTTAATACATATTCTTTGATCCTTTTTTTCGAATAGTAAAAAATCGAAGAGCACACCAAAACACGACTAACCTTTTTATCTGTCAAAAACAAACTGACAATCCAAAATGGATGATATTGCCAACATATATAATAGACATGTGTACCAACATAACAGAAAAAAAAATGCGAAAATCGAACATACGTAACTCACGAAATTTGAAAATAACCGTCATTTTTTGATCAGACCTCGTATGTATGTTAATAGCGCCGTATATCGAAATTATATTCTTCTATAAATGTCTAATTTAATATAAAATAATAGTAAAATATACCTAATTTATCAGTAAGATAAATAAGTTAATACACATGAAAATCTTCCTAATTTTTATAAATTACATTTATCGTATGATTCATCATTAGTCTATATATATATAAATGAATGTTTGTCTGTATGTCTTTTATAGAATCGTAAACTATGCATTTGGTCATGTGATGATCTTTAGTAAAGCTGTTGTGCACGACCCAACGAACGTTTTTAAGTTAGTACGACCAATTTTCGACAGATGGCGCCACTGCCATTCCAATTGGAAATTTTGCAAAACAATTAACGGATATTGGAAATGGGCGAATGCGAATTGATGAATCTACGCAATGTATCACCTTGCCAACAAAGATCATAGAAAGCATAGACAAATTGGTGCAAAAAGTTTTCCCAAACATTGCACAGAACTACAAAAATCATCAGTGGCTCAGTACGCGTGCTATATTAGCAGCCAAAAACATCGATGTCAATATCATCAACTTCACCATTTAGAATGGAATACCCAGCGAAACGACAACATATAAGTCCATCGATACTGTGGTGAATCAAGACGAAATTGTCAACTATTCAACTGAATTCTTGAATTCGCTTGATTTGCCAGGCATGCCACCGCATGTTCTTGCATTGAAAATTGGCGTACCCATCATTCTTCTTCGAAACATAAATCCACCAAGACTTTGCAACGGAACCAGACTCTCAGTAATGAAAATGATGAACAATGTTATCGAGGCAACAACTTTGACTGGAAAATTCAAAGGTGGAGACGTACTGTTGCCACGTATCCCAATGATCACGACAGATATGCCATTCGAATTCAAACGTTTGCAGTTCCCGGTACGACTCGCTTTCGCAATGACTATCAACAAAACACAAGGACAATCGTTGCAAGTGTGTGGATTAAATTTGGAGAATCCATGCTTTTCACATGGGCAACTCTATGTGGCTTGCTCACCCGTCGGAAAACCTTCTGATTTATTTGTTTACGCACCAGATGGAAAAACAAGAAATATTGTGTATCCCAGAGCACTTCAATAAATATCGAATTGAAACGAAACGCTGCAATGTCAATTTTTTCAAAATGAACAAAATCAATAAAATGCTCAAAATGAATTGAATATTTGTGTAATGTCTTTCCTTCAAATTTATTTTAGTTGGTGGCGTAGCAACGCGCGCATGGTACAGCTAGTTTGCCAATAAGATACTGTGTCAATTCAGGGTAAGTTTCAATATTAGTGATTAGTTTCTAAAATTTACTTATAAACCACCAGAATTGAATTCAATAAATTGAAATTAAAATCATACAGTTATATAAGCAGTGCGTTTTTACTAGTTTTTACTAGTGCTGTTTGTTAAAGTTAAAAGAGTAATATAAAGTTCTAATGCTTGGTATCAATCTGCCATTAAATAAATTTGTTTAACGAGCTATACCATTTATTGCATGTGACGGTATGCAGTAGCAGTACAAATATATAGTCTCTTCGACTTTAGCCGTCACGAAAATAAAAACCAGATAAACATTCACTGTACGGACGGCAGCACTTAGTCAGTGGATCCATCGGGTCAGCTGCCATCGGCAAGGCCGAACCACGGAAATCCATCTCTGCTCGAGTGGACGGCGACGGTATTTTTCGGCTAGGAAAAAACAAATTGCTTGGCGGTCCATCTTCCCTCTGTTCCTCTTCCATTTCGCTCTTGTAACCCATCACCGGCAACCCCGTCGGAAGAAGGGTGAGGATATGGGCACTAATAGATTTGACTCCGAAATGCATGTAAGTAGACCGGACCAAGAGCGGACCACATAAATAATGACGAGAATGGTGAGAGGGAGAAACGGTGTTGAAATCGTATTTTTACGAGTGCGGCGGATACTCCGGGAAGGGAAGATGGAGAGCACTGGACGTGTCTATGTAAGGTGTGTGTATGTGTGTGTGTTCACGCCTTGTGACGCCGCTTGGATCACGGTGGATTCGTGTAGGTGAGAGCGGCTAGTGTGTTGAACATAAATTCATAATTTAAAAAAGGGAAAATGATGAAGAAGCTCCTTTTGGGCCGGTGGGTTTTCACAGTTACCACTAACACGACCGCTCATAAATTCTGTCTTTTCTATGGTTATGCGTAAATTTTTGTATTCATAATTGAGATAAACATTTCTGGTTCATTTAGACTTATGTCGACGAATGATTTTTGGTAAAACAGTAGCGAAAACAAAATATTATTTCAATGAATGAAACTACATGCATTACGCATCAGTGTTGTGCGAAAATAGATTTTCTTCTTTGGTTTCAATTCAAGATGTAATTGAATTTATTTTTCACTTATTTATTTATTAAGCTATTTTCTGTGACAATTTAAACAACCCACACGAATTCTACTTAGATAAAAATTATAAACATCATCTATTTCCAATGAATATTGAATTTCTGTTACTGAAATATATTAAATCCAGGTTTACTGCAAAATTTTCAAGCTACTTACAAACTATTGCAAACATTCAGTAAGAAAAAGAAATAAAGGAACAGCGTAGAATTAAGCTTTCCAAATAGATAATCGTAAAGGAATTCAGGGTTACCCCCTGCTTCTACAAAAAATCCTAATGGTGCCATTTCAAATTTCAATTCAAATAGAATTTGAGTTATAGGCAATATTAGTATATTGTGTGATAAAAGTTTTGTCTTATACGTTGTCGAATATTAAGGTGAAAATTAAACAAAAAGAACTTCGCTTTAAAGTATTAATGAAAATATGAAATGCTAATTGGAAAGTACCTCACCAATTGTAAAAAAAATAAAATGACTAGTTTTATGGATAGTCATTTTCATACCATTTTTGTTCAGTGTCTTTTTCCATATATCTATTATTTTCTGTAATTGTACTTGTTGGCATGATTACTACATCGTTCGCGTAAACACAATCTGTCACATCTATCGCCTAGGCATGCTTCTAAAAAGATGTTCTATTCCTGTGGAAGTGCCCCCCAAGAAACACGTAGGGCGTCATATAGCCGTTATAAATTCATTGGAGGGTTATGAAGCAATAGAAACTACTTTACCTATCATATTCCAGATGTGTTCTATAGGCGATAGGTTAACGACAAAGCAGGTCAGTTAAGAGTATTGATGTTGGCCTCTTGTTGGAACCGTAATATAACAGTTGTAACATGAGGAAGGGAATTGCTTTTTTGGAGTGTGGCTTCGTTTAGCCCTTGAATATATGATAAAATGAATGATACCAGAATTTTATAAATGTACTTTTGAGCATTTAAATGGACTCGAATGAATACTAAAAAAGTCTTCCTATGCTAATTCTATTCCAAACCATCGATCCTCTAGTAAGCGTAGTCTCAGGATCTACGAGATTCACCTAAAAAAGTTATATTATTCCACTCTTCATCCCAATCTGCCTGTACACTACACCATTCGAATGTAAGGGCTTGATGCCCACTAGTGAGTGGGAATATTGGTCTTGAACGATAAGAAATCAACCCAAATAAAAAAATATTGTGATATATGTAACGCTGCCAAAAAATATTTCCCATAGGCCTTTAGGATACTATACCGATCACTAAGGGCAAGCATTCTTAGTCTCCTACCTTCTCGTTTGGTGATTGTTCTAGTCGTATAGAACCTCTTCTAAGATGCTGTCTACCTTCCCCAGACCAAACTTTCCAACAGCGAGTAACTAAGAGCAATATTTTTGCTTCCGCCCGGCGATTTCATGAAATGTAATACCCAGCTCATGTAGTTCAAAGATATGAATTCTTGCGATAATTTGGCTGTCACCAAACTCTTGATATTTTAATATACAAATTCACAACTGCAAATTGTTATAATTGCATAGGCAAGCTGATCGATCCAAAATAAAGAGAAGAAAAATGAATTTTTTCGTTAAAGTTCAACAAGAAACGACACGAAAATTCATTGCTTTCTTGCTACTTTTCTTTTACCACTAATTATTCTTAACACAGTATGCATTTGTATAAAATTTGGTTTAAAAGTATGTGTATGGATACCTTTATTAGGCATCCGTCATATTGTATATTTAATTATTGAGTAAAACCATTTGTTATATGAATTTGTTATACGAATTTATTAATTTCGACAAGATGAAACCTGTGTCAAAGTTTTACTACGCACTGTCGCTTTGTTGTTTATCAAAACTGAGTTTATTATTTATCAAGACATGAATGGGAAATAGTTTGAGTATAAATCACTGCTTTTTCAAAAAATTAATCTTAAATTAAGATTAAAAACCGTTCTCCGTACAAATCGCAAAATAATGTTTGCATGTAAACGGTTTATTTAAATCGAGCAATATGTCGAACTCGACGTGCACAACAGCGTCGTATTTTCGCTAGTTTTCTAAGAAACGCGCGTCCCGAAAAGATTTTTCCTCATATTCAGTCATTACGGGCGTTGATATGCAAAGGCGGTCTCCAATCAGGACACCATTACGTGCTCTTGTATCCACGCCGAAGGGAGTTATTTCGAGATTTGTGCAATTCGATACGCACCGTGTGCAGCATATGGAATGAAGTGATCGCGAGATAAGGGCTCGATTGAACAAACGATAATTGAGATACGTGAAGCCTCACACGTATCCATCGACAGATGGAATAACAACTTCGGAAGGGCATAAAGTATGTCCGTTATTTGTTTATTTTCTTTTTCGCAGAAGGGAACGAATATATTTCAATTTTAGTTTATTTTCTAAAAAAATATGGTGAAAACACGAATTAACCTTACATTTTGAATTTACTGTTCAACATTTGTTATATACTCTGTACTTAAATAAATTCGTTTTCAAATGAATCCACAAAAATTTCGAAATAGATTATTTAATAATCCTTTTACATTACATGTTATTTAGCTTACGATAATCACTTGCAAATAAATAATTTATGATTAGCGACCCAATGTAAAATCGAAGTGAATTGTCTGAATACGCAATATACGCAGTGCATTCAAAAAGTTTATTTTTTTTATGGACGTAATTTTTTTAATGGGCGTGAATCTATATTTAATTTTCCGCATTTCCCCTTTTTTTAATTCAAGTTTTTGAACGGTTATAGAACAGCTGAAACACATGGACGAAACAAATGCTTCTTTAAACGAACTTTTTGAGCATTTTAGTATAATCTTTTAATTTTGAATATCTAAAAGAAAACCCTTCAGATGTTGATCCGACGAATACGGCTGGACATTTCTGATCAGAAACTGAATAACGAGTAAAACCGAATGTGCTGGGGAGCTGTCGTAAAGAAGAAACTATTCCGAAAATCGTAAAAATCTATGTACATATCGTTTTAAAAATCTAACTAGAACTTTCTATCAAATGGCATTTACCGCTTGATTTTAAGGAATGAATCCAAAATGGAATAAGTCAACATTGACGAAAGTGATTAATATACTTTTGAATTATTAATTTCATAGCATAAATTTGCATGGGTTGCACTTTGACCAAATCATGCTATTCTGCTATTTGCCATTTAGTATACTAATTGTATTAGAAACATCACGGTTCATCTCCGGTAATATTGTTCTTTAACGTCCTTCTTGCTAATCAGTTAATGTTTGTGAACTGAATTCGAGGCGCTTTTGTTTCAAGAACAATAAGCGGAATGGTGTGAACACTTTATACAGGGATATTAAGATGTCCCGATACATTTGAATTTAATTCAATGGTTAGGAAGATACAACAGCATATGCTCTCCATTCATTCTCCAATAATCGTTTTCAAATGATTGATAATTGTTTTTAGACTGCAAATACGACTAAAATACTTTATTGCGATTAAAATAATAGTTTCCATATGTAACTTTGACAAATGAAAACGCTTTTGTGGCATAACTTAGTGACAATCCTTTGTCCTGAAAAAATCGCAATAGGTAATTCAAGAAGTTAGCTAATGCATTTAGTTATTTCTTCGAAATTTGTACAGTAATTAAAGGAGGGGATTTGACAAAACAATCCAAGTGAAATATGGCTATTTTCAATTCGTAAAAGAAACTTTTGAGTCACTTTGCTACACTGCGAGAGGGGTATGATGTTCTGACAATTTCTAATAGTAGGTCATGGATTCTGGCAGAAACAAAAATATCACTTTACAGACTATTTCTATAACAGTTCCCAATTGCAATTTTTTTGATTAAAGTTGAAGCATGTGGAAATACGATTTTATTATAACATTATATAACGGGTGTTTTTTTAGAGGTATAGAACTTTAAGTTGGCAACACTGTTTTAACTGGCGGCCATTTTGTCAGCTGTTAAGTGATTTATATTTAGTTTGGTTTGTCATTTCAACATGAATAGACTGACGCCTGAACAACGCTTGCAAATTGTGCAAATTTATTTTGAAAATCATAGTTCTGTTCGAAATACGTATCGCGCACTACGTCAATATTACGGTCAACATAAGCGTCCATCAGGGCAATTAATTCGATTAACTATGGAACGTTTTCGCACCACGTATACTCTAAATGATAACACGCATCCAGAGAGACGTCGTACAGTGCGTACAGAAGAAGTCATTGCTGCTGTAGAGCGTAGCGTAGAGGAAGACCCGAATCAGTCTATCTGCCATCGTACACAGGAATTGGATATGTGTCCATCCACTTTATGGAAGATTTTGCGGAAAGATCTAGGTTTGCGTGCTTACAAAATCCAACTCGTGCAAGAATTGAAGCCACACGATCACCTAGCAGGGCGTAGATTCGGTGAATGGGCCCAAAACAAGATTGCCGTTGATCCCGATTTTCATAATCGAATTTTGTTTAGCGATGAAGCTCACTTTTGGTTGAATGGATACGTCAATAAACAAAACTGCCGTATTTGGAGTGATGATAATCCTCGAGTGTATGTTGAGACGCCGTTATATCCAGAAAAACTGACTGTTTGGTGTGCTTTATGGGCTGGTGGAATAATTGGTCCGTACTTCTTTAAAAACGAAGCTGGCCAGAACGTTACAGTCAATGGTGACCGCTATAGAGCCATGATTACTGACTTTTTCGTTCTTCAATTGAACAATCATGATGTGCAGGAGTTGTGGTTTCAACAAGACGGCGCAACATGTCACACAGCTCGTGCCACAATTAATTTATTGAAGGAAACGTTTGGTAACCGCATAGTTTCACGTTTCGGACCCGTGAATTGGCCTCCAAGATCGTGCGATTTAACGCCGCTTGACTATTTTCTGTGGGGATATGTGAAGTCGCTAGTCTACGCCGATAAGCCCGAAACGATTGACCACTTGGAGGACAACATTCGCCGCGTTATTGCCGATATACGGCCGCAAATGTTGGAAAAAGTCATCGAAAATTGGCCCTCCAGATTAGACTACGTCCGAGACAGCCGTGGCGGTCATATGCCAGAAGTCATACACTCCGCGCAACATGAATAGGACCACCCGACTTGTTGCAAGCTTTCGGTGGTTTGAAAAACAATTCATTTACTAAAAATACAATGCAAGTTTGTAATGGTATGATATGGCAAATAATACGCATTATTGCGCAATAGTGCCTAACGTTATGCATTGGGTGACGTAAGTACCACATACATATAAAATGCACCGCGCCGGTTGGATACGACCAGTATTTAATAGTAAGCTACCGGATGAGTGTCGAGTTACAACGTGTATCCGGATAAACAAACATCTGTAATTAAGGGTATTGTGCAACGATGGGACGACAGAAGTGCTTAAGCATGGAAGAAATTGGAAAAATTAAAGCGTTCCATCAAGAAGGGTATTCCTCAAGGACTACTGCAAAGAAAATAAGTCGATCACACCAGGTTGCGAACAATTTTATTAGGGATCCCGAGAATTATGGAAAACGTTTTAAAGGGCGAACAACATCCGTTACAACTGAGAGAGAACGTCGAGCCATATTACGCGAAGCATCGAATTCGGCATTAACGGCAAGACAAATCGCGAATAACGTTGGAACGAATGCATCGGTAAGAACTGTACAGAAGTTACTGAAGACCTGTCCGCATTTAAAACGTTTGAAAATTAAACGACGGCCTCCTTTAAGGGAATTTCAGCGCACTGCACGTCTTCAGTTTGCTCAAGCAAAAATGGGGTGGACAAGAGAATGGCAAACTGTTATTTTCAGTGACGAGAAGAAGTTTAATTTAGATGGCCCGGATGGGTTTTCTTATTATTTCCACGATTTACGTAAAGATGAAGTGATTCAGTCACGAAGGCGAGCCGATGTTGGTTCAGTCATGGTATGGGGAGCTGTTTCCTATAACGGACCTGTTGATTTAGTAATAGTGAAGGGCAGACAGAATTCGAAAAAGTACGTCCAGCTGCTGCAACAGGTGAAAGACAAATTTTCCAACGTTATGGCAGGTGGGCCATTTATTTTCCAACAGGATAATGCCAGTATTCACACCGCGCGCATTGTTCGACGCTGGTTTCAAGAACAAGGCATGGAGGTTCTCGATTGGCCATCGCTCTCCCCCGACCTGAACATCATAGAAAATGTTTGGGGATGGTTGTCGCGTAAATTGTACTCCAATGCTACCCAATTCAGTTGCGCTGACGAACTAGAGCAGGCGCTGAAACGAAGTTGGGCGGAACTTCCCGTTGACTACTTGAGAACCCTGTATAATTCCATTCCATCCCGACTATTTGAGGTTATAAGAAATAATGGCAAAAGTACTCATTATTGAACAATAAAGTATTTTGTTATTGCAAACGAATCTTTTATTTTGTAGATTGGTCGTATTCAAGTGGCGTTTAATTACTCTACTTATTGTCATTGGTAACGTACATTTGCACTGACTTTTACAAAAATTATATTTTGTACCTACATACATCTTTTTATTAACCCTCTTATTTTCGAAAATAACAATTCCAGCGCGCTACCATGTTTATACCAACTACAAATGTCATATATGCAGTTGGTTCTATTCATGTTGCGCGGAGTGTATTTAAATTATAATGCCAGAAGATTATCTTTCGAATAAAGTAAATTTCATGTCAATTTAAAAAAATCATATTTGTTTTATTCCATTTCAAAGTTCTATACCTCTAAAAAAAACACCCGTTATTTATGATTCATACGTTTTTCAGTACAATTAACAAAATCGAAATTCTGCGAAATATTTTTCTACTATTTTAAACGAGGTTTATCATACAACCACAGTCATCAAAGTTTAGTGAGAATTTTTGATAATAATAATCTTTCATTAGCTACAGTTAATTACTGGTTTCGTGCTATACATATGAAAGGTATACATTAGAAGATGAACCACAATCTGACGACTTGCAATAGCTGTTCGTGCTGAAAAAGTTATTAGGTATGGAATTATCTACAGCAGATGTTATTTTACACGCAAGGAAGCTGGTCAATCGGTAAATTTCACATTTGTTAACAGAAGAACAGAAACAAGTAAGGGTAGACAAGTTTATGGTAGAAAGGTTCGATGCATAACATTAAATTTAATATTGTTATGGGTGATGAATTATGGATCTACAATTATGACTACAAGAAGAAACAGCTATCAACTGTTTCGATGTTTGAAAACGATGGAAAGGCGACGAAAGTTATTTTTGATGAAAGTGTAAACGATAAAATAATTGCTATTTTCTTCAGGTGCAGCGGTTTAATTGCAGTAATCCCCACACCTTCCTCAAGTCTTTAAAAAACTGGTGTAATGATCAAGTGATCGCATTTGTGTGGCAGTTTGTTAGACTATGACAATACACTTCCGTACACAGATGCAGAAACAGTAAGTCTATCAACTGATCACTTATCCACAATTCAATCCTCGTCTTTTTTCTCAACGATGTCCATAGTTACAGTTGATTTAAAATTTAATGCGTGACAGCAATGCGGTGGTTACCGAAATTCAGCGGGATTCAGAAGACTTGCAAAATTAAGAGTTTTCTGTCTGTATTGAGAAGTGGTTTCAAAGAATGAACAAGTGTATTTCAGTTAAAAGAATCATTTTCAAAAACAAAACTATTTTCTTTGAAAAATACCATAATCTACTGAAATTAAAATTTTTCCGAACAATCGTATGTACGTTAATATACGTAAAAAATAAACATGAAACTTTCTGTGCTGCAAGTCGGTTTTTAAATATTAAATAACTAAAGATATTTATACAAAAATTCAATTACTTACGACACCAGGACATGCCGCTGACCCAAATAAGAGCACTCACCTGAAACAAAAATATAAAGTATTATAAATTTCTGCCCTAGATAAATGAACGTATACTATTAATAAAATAAGAGACATAAAAATTTTAAAAGATTATTCTCCTGTTGAAGACTTTCAATTTACTACACGCACCGCGATCGTAGATTAAACACGTAACCGTTGAGAATATGTTAAATTAAAAGTATGGAAAAACGTTCAGCGGAATATTCATGATTTTAGAGTAGCTACGGTGGTAGGTAACAGCAGTTGTAATAGTAATAATAATAATAATAATAATAGTAATAAGAATTCGTAGGGAACAAAATTAGTTCAGTTCATCCAAAGAACTTGAAGCCGCCCCTTGGGACTGAAAGTAAGATCAGCATCTAGATGCGAGGTATTAGGCCGTTAACTTTAATTTCATCACAGAGCAAAGTAGTCGTATTTGTAATCAGGGCACGTCATGCCAAGCAGGCCGCCCGGCAATAATAATGATAGGCCTAGAATTTGATATAATGTAATTAATATTAATCAAAACGGCAAAAAATATGCCAAAGTTTAAAATCTGTATTTAAATTAATTCGTTATCCAGTTTAATTTGGGTGTGAAATATAGGTTGATATCAAATTTCATGAATAATCTAATAATGAAATGTCATTAATTAATGAAACCTTTTATTATCTATTCGCATATGTCTATTCGCTATACAAGGTGTGTTAAATAAGTAATCAGACTTTTTTGCCTCCCGATGCGATGTTGTTAAATGTTAAGTGTATTTGTAGTTTTCAAGATGTTTGAGATTCGTGATGTTAAGTCTCGGTCGAAAATGTGAATGACGTAAAAAAGGAGCAACTAATCAAAAAATCATCGAATGGAGTGAAATATCGGCTAAACTTTACGCGGGTCTTTCTATACAACTCTGAGACCTAAAAAGAAATCAATAAATAGATGGCGAGAGAGGATCACAATTAATGATGACAATATAATATTAAAGTCGCAAATAAAGAAGCATCTCTTTCTTTAATATCCGCAGTATGTTCTATAGGGAATTTATATCGGCGATTAGATAGTTCATTCTGTTGTTTCTCGAAGGTTTGAGGCGTTTTAGAGCGACGATATCCTGCGTTCGTTCAGAATCGGCTGAACACAAACGGTTGCCACATTATGGCAAGGTCAGCGTTGATTATTTGCGAAATTTGACTAGGAAAGGCATTCTCGCGCGCCCTCGCTACCGTACAGCTACCATTTCGTCCTTTGTAACTTATTTCTTTTAGCAATATGTAAAAGATACACAGCAAAACCGAAAAATGAAAAGTAGAAAAGAAGATGGTAGGTCGCAAAATCAAGAAAAGAAGTTCAACAGCATTTATTTGTGCTTTAAGTAATGTTTTATTGTATATTGTAAAATGTTTTCAAATCTATTATAATCAAGCAAAATATTAATATTGACTAAACCTTATTGAATAATAAAAAATAGTATAACGGAGTAATTAGGGATTTTTATTTACTAAATTAATAATAATGTTTGCATCATTAATTACTTAAAAAAAAAATTAAGTAAGATTCATTATATTTTAGATAGACTAAAGTAACGAAATTATATTATTATATGTATAAGTGTGCTAACTTCTAAAGAAATATTTATTCTGAATATTTGAGGTCAAAAAAATGGACAGAGGGACGTAAGTACTAAAGAAATCCCACTGCTTTATGCAATATATTATCCTCGGAGAAGGGTATCGTATAAAAATTCAATGAATATGATAACCATAACATACAATGCTAGAATGCAAAAACAGGATATCTGCTGCGTTACAAAAGGTGTACATCAATTAAAAATGTACATATACAATATATATAAAAATTGAATTAATAAAACAACCATTATAATAACGACACTAGAAAGACATTTTTCTTCCTCTGAAAAGTCTTTGGACAATATTTACCTACGCAACGGATGCCCAGTATCTAATAGACATTGGGCATTCAAAATTTCCACAAGAGTACAAAACAAAAGGGAATAAAATTGATAACAAGAATATTCTTTTTTTGAAAGAGAAATTTAAATGAACCGTTAAGTTTATGATTCGTTGATTGGGGTAAGCTGTTCCATTTTCCCTGTCCAAAGTTTTGTAATATCCCGAGGACGGACCAATCGAGATTTACAAAAGGTAAAATGCACATTTCGGTACAGAATAAAATCATATTTAACTGTATTGTAAAATTCATACTTCATACAACAAGGAAAATACATACAAATCCATACTAAGTTTCTGTTCAGATCTTAAAAGAACTCACAGAATTACCAGGTCGGCTGAAAAGTCCCCGGTCTGACACATAGATGGCGTTACTGTTATTAAATCCATATGTTTTTTAGATAGTACTAACCTTCAAACGAAACGTGTCGAAATTTGACAGCAATCCGACCATTAGTTACTGAGATATTGCGTTAAGAGTGAAGCTACTTTTGTTATTTAAAAAAATGGAAAAAAAAGAATTTCGTGTGCTGATAAAGTACTGCTTTTTGAAGGGAAAAAGTACCGTTGAAGCAAAAGCATGGCTTGATGAGGAGTTTCCGGACTCTGCGCCAGGAAAATCAACCATAATTGATTGGTATGCTTTAAACGTGGTGAAATGAGCACCGAAGACGGCGAACGCAGTGGACGACCAAAAGAGGCTGTCACCGACGAAAACATCAAAAAAGTTCGCAAAATCATTTTAAATGACCGTGAAAGTAAAGTTGATCGAGATAGCTGACATCCTAAAGATATCAAAGGAACGTGTTGGACACATCGTGCATGAATATTTGGGCATGCGGAGGCTCTGTGCAAAATGGGTGCCGCGCGAGCTCACATTCGATCAAAAACAACGAGTTGATGATTCTGAGCTGTGTTTGAAGCTGTTAAATCGTAATAAAACCGAGTTTTTGCGTCGATATGTGACAATGGATGAAACATGGATTCATCACTACACTCCAGAGTCCAATCGACAGTCAGCCGAGTGGACTGCACGCGATGAACCGGCTCCAAAGCGTGGAAAGACGCAACAGTCAGCTGGAAAAGTTATGGCGTCAGTTTTTTGGGATGCGCATGGAATAATTTTCATAGATTATCTTAAAAAGGGCCAGTCCATCAACAGCGACTATTATACAGCGTTATTGGACCGTTTGAAGAACGAAATCGCAAAAAAACGGCCCCATATGAAGAAGAAGAAAGTACTGTTTCACCAAGACAATGCACCATGTCACAAATCAATGAAAACAATGGCCAAATTAAGTGAATTGGGTTTCGAATTACTTCCCCATCCACCGTACTCTCCAGATGTGGCCCCCAGCGACTATTTCCTGCTTGCAGACCTCAAGAGAATGCTCGCCAGGAAGAAATTTAGCAGGGATGAGGAGGTGATCGCCGAAATTGAGGCCTATTTCGAGGCTAAAGACAATTCGTACTACAAAAATGGTATCGAAAAGTTGGAAGAACGCTATAATCGGTGTATCGCCCTCGAAGGCAACTATGTTGAATAATAAAATCGAATTTTGCCAAAAATCTGTGTTTTACTATGGTAGACCGGTGACTTTTCAGTTCGACTGTTAATGACGAAACTACGCGGTGAAAGCTGAAATAAGATTTTAGTGATGAACAAAATTTCGAGAATGTTAATCCTAAACACCACCCATAAAGAGTAAGATAGCCATCTCAAATAATCTTATTTGAGGTGGCTATAAAGCTATCCTTTTCAGACCTATTATGGTCCTTATGCCTTTCTGGAGTATCTTAGTTCCTTTGCATGCGTCTATTGACTTTCGCTTTAATTACATCCTTTTAGAATCTATGCAATCTAGGCACTGTTTCGCTAACTTTTGCATTTCAGCCTTACAAATTATAGATCACCTAACTGTCGAACATCCGATCCACTTCCTGTATGGTATTGATTCTCACAAATTTATGTATCTTTATCTGGACAGATGACCATGGTACATACTTGCTTCCTGGCTTGTTTTTTCTCATGAAGAATTCCAGTCTTGCTACTTTAAAACCTACTTTTCTCTTTGTTTTTCGGTTTTTCTCTGTATCTTTTACATATTTTTTCCACGAGTAGTCAGGAGAATGAAAATATATCCGATTAAAATCCTCCTTCACTAAGTAAGGCTAAATTCAAAGGAGTTGCACTTGGTTAACTACCGCAATTCCCTGCAGCGATGCAACCCTCTGCACGTTATCTTACAACTTTGAGTTTAGTTCAGGTTCATCGGGATAGCTAGTTCCCGTACTCTCACACTAGCTATTCATCACTAGAAGACCCATAAAGAGTAAATCATAAAATTAAAATTTGAAAACATGAAATATAACCATAAAAAGATGACTAAGTTTATTTTCTTTTTAACAAAATAATATATATAGATACGAATAAATGGGAAATATGTAAAGTTGTACATAGAATAAATACACGAACATAAATAAGTACAATAGAAAAGACATTCAAGTAAAAGTTAAAGTTTAATTTTATAAGTAATTTAGTAAATTCGGAGTAAATTTCAAATTGTTTTTAAAATGTTTGCTATGATAAATTAGAATTTATCTTAAAATTTGTTCCTACGTAAATAATTTACATGAAAGTTTGGAATTACAGGAATCCATATAATTGCTTAAATTTTAAACACGTGTAAAAACATGCAACAAGAAGTGAAGACGTAAATTAACGTAAGATGACGTAGAAATCGCGACGATATTTATTACGAAAATGTAACTCGAATCAAGGAAGCCTAGAATAATTTGATTAAATTATGAATCTTTTAAACGATCCCTTGCGTAATATGTCTTTCAACAAGTTTACTGGTTCTAACCACGTTCTGAAAGAAAGTGTTTTACTCCCATTATAAATTTAGGCACATTATGTATTTACAGAATAGGATTTTTTATTTTTCTTCTATTTTAGAAGAAACCTTCAACACATCGTAATGTAGATATGCACTCATCGATGTAAACCGACTTTACATGTACGTGAGAATACTTTCAAACGAACACACAATACCCGTTCTTTGATGTTTTTTACTTCTTTTTTACTTTTGGAAAGGATATAGCTTTTGTATGCTGCTCTCATGAAGCATTAATTTTGAAAAACGTAAGAGCTAAAGCTAGACGTAGCATTCACATATCGAACTAGAGAGTGTCTACTCAAATGGTGTAGACACACAAAATGGAGGTGTTAAGTATTCTTTATAAGACAGAAGTTGTTACGATGCTGATTTATGCATTTTCAGATATGAGAAATGTATACATACATTTACTCGTATTAGTACGGATAATTGAATATATTTTAAATAAATACTTAAATTAAGGTAAATATACTATCTGCTGATCATATATAATTAGATGAAGCAAAATATTTCTGGCCAACGAGACTATTAGATATGGATCTTATACTAAATTGACGACAACGATTATACTTACTGTCCGCTTTCATTGAATTATATATTATTTCTTTATAGTGTTGTGAAATTAACGTCTGAAATTATTTATTTAAGTCACTTTTCAATGTTATTATTTCAACATTACATATAGTGACCTCATAGGTTTATCAAGCCGAAAGGATTTATTGAACATAATGAGTTTGTTGAGACGATTGAGCTGGTCAGGAGAGATGGACACATCTAATGGTACTAGAATTTCTGGTGTTATTTATTCAACTAGAGGTTTTAGTTATCTATTAGCAATGCATCGAGCTTGTTTACCAAATGTTATAGTAAAATATTACTTCAAGAAATAATGTTTTTGTTAATTTTAATCACTAAGGTTGATATATAACCCCTTTCCACATTAACTTTTGTACAGTGTACAGTGTACATCTTGGTTCTCAACGGTATAGATCGCGTACGGAGTTTGTTTTCGTACAGGCACTTTTCGCCGTGGTTTATCAGGTGCGACACTTTGCAATTATCTGCTGATGATGACAATTTAATTGTCGAAATGCGTATACATAATTAAAAAGCTAATGTGGAAAGGGGTTATATATCAACCTTAGTGATTAAGTTAATCAACCACAGGCTCCATCAAATCCAACTTCTTGTTAATCAAAAAACGTAAACTAAACCCTTCACCACAATAATGCTGATGATGGCAAATAGTTGTTAAAATATATTTACGTCATGCATAAAAGTATTTTGGTGTTAAAATAAATTTATAACTTATTAGTGCAAAATCTTCTTTGGTAGAAGGAAAAGAGTAAGGCTCATTAATACAACAAAATAATAATTTAATAAGTATATAAACTAATCAGAGAATTGTACTTTCACTTCTCAGACAAAAAGCATTTATATAGCTTTAACTACCATTCAACAGTGCATCTGTTGACCAATTAAACAGCGAAATGCACATGTAAACATGGCTGACTACCAAGTAAAGCGTAGTTAAGCAAAATTTATGGCCAAAAAAATCAGTCAGATAATCTGGTTTCGGTGGCAAGTTTTGGTGACAATCCTGTTATCCTGATAAACGTTACTAAGAAAACTTTATATTATATACACACGCACAGACACATACACACACACATATATATATATATATATATATATATATATATATATATATATAACATATATATACAAAGTAGTCAGAGGGAACTATACGCTCATTTAAATACGTAGTTGTTTCATTTCGAAATTCTGCAAATCAAATACAAAAGCATTTAAGTAAACACAACACTTTGTGATTTTTACATATTTAAGTCTTTTTGACCATGCACGTGTACGAACATAAATGCGCAATTGTTTTTTGTCGGATTTATATAAATAAAGCAGAAAATAATATGAATGAATATCATTTGTTAAAAGAAAAACACTTGTCTCCGTGTAGATGATCTTAAGAGCACCGATGTAAACAAACATTCTAAAACAGAGCAACATGATGAGTTTCTGCAAATACGTGTATTAAATAATAAGATTCTAAGTCACATCCTTGGAGGAGACCAAAACATTCTCGCTGAACCAAGAACCGTTATAGTGACTGCAATTCGATCTACAGCCTAGGTACTATAATTTCACCTGAAACGAACTCTTAGGAAACCAAAAAATATTTAGTTTTATTCATTAATGAATTAAAGTCATTTATGCTCGTTATTCAAAACTAAAACTTCAAGCGTATTAAAATGTTATGTATTAAAAATATATTCTAAATTTAACATTTTATATTTTTTTCAATATTTTTTCATTTTCATCGAAAATAGATTGTGAAATAAATATGTTTGTTAGTGAATAAATGTAAGGATATCAATGGGATGAAGAAAAAGCTGCTAAGGTATTCACGTTAAGAGGTTGCTTAAACCAATCTCATCTCGACTCACAATGTTAATTTGATTGAAGTCGAAAGGAAACGCGATAGAAGCGAAGTTGTTACGGCCGTAGTAATAAGGTAAGTTTTAATTGAATCTCTTTTCCTTCGGATATCGAAACTTTTTTTATTTCCTTAATGAAATCTATTTTTGTTATTACACGATAAAATAGTAAAGAACGAGTCTCTTCAAAGATACTCAGTTTCAAACTTTTATGCTTAACCACTTAATTATTTATATAATTAAAATTACTGGAGTTAAATGAAATGCTAGTGTGTATAAAGTGACCTACCGCGAATTTTACGGCTTGATTAAATCACTTCCATTATGTAAAAAGATCGTGTAAATTTGCGTGCCAATAAGACAATTTAATTGTTTCATTGGCAGAAGGAAGTTGTGTGGGGCTAGATTTCTTTACTAAAATTTTAAATAAAAGTAATTTAATAATAATTTTATTAAAGAATTACTCCTAAAACTTCTTTTTTGCTCTGTGTCTTATTCTCTTAAAATGAATGAAGGATGTAGATATATTATTTCAAATACGTTCGAATCGTAGGAGCTTTTCTTTCAAATATCTTAAAGAATGTCTCAAATGTAAAAATGTCAAAAATTAATGCCTCATTGGCATAACTTAAACACAAGATTTGTGAAGAATCATTTTTGGTAGATAATAATGTACAGTCGTCGATGATGAACCAATTACGTAAACGTGATATAGCTTGTATAATTAAACCCTTGTTTGGTCAATATATTAAGAGTTCTTGCATTCAAAATTGCTGATTTTGCAGAATCTAGTGCTTCGCATAGCTCTCAATTAGTTCACCAAAATATGTCAAGGTGACAGCTAAATAAATATTTGATAGAGGTTAGAGTCATCAGAAACTATTAAATATTTGTTTAGTTGTTACCTTGATGTATTTTATTGTCATCTTCATGCACAAGAAACATCGACAGCTATTCGACACACTAGATTCTGCAAAATCAGCAACTCTTTATGCAAGAATCCTTGATATTAAGCCAAATAAGAGTTTAATTATGCAAACTAAATCAGGCGCACTTCATTAGTCTCATTAGAATTTATCAAAAATGTTTATTTACAAATTTTATGCTTAAAGAAGAAGCATTCAATCAAGATGACATGCTTATATTAGCGATAAATAACGATTTTTGTTTCAACTTCACGGTGAAGCTATTCAACAATCGTGACCCAATTCCAAGCCGAAAAGTGTAAAATATATGCATATCCGAATAGAACTAAATTGAAATTTGGAGAGAAGATGAATTTTGGTACTTTACAATTAAAATATTCTTAACAAGTAAGGAGATTTTTATTCTACGTCGCAATAACCGTTAAGTTAAAAAAAATAAGATATAATTCCTATCTAATTGTTTAAATATTTGTCTACACTAAAATAGTGAGGTTGTCGTACATTATTATCATTCCTAATAGTTTACCTGTGCGATTTTCTGCAGTGATTGTTTTAAAAACAAAATCGTTTTCCAATCATCGGTGCGTAAAGAGCTCTTTTTTAGAAAACGAGTGCAAGCAGGTCATTCATTTTTAGACCCATTGAAATTGTTTAATATCAATTAATAAAAATGAGAGACAACCAGAAAACTGATCTAGTGTTCTCATCGCAAATTATAAACCAAACAATGCGAATTTAGGGGGTAGAGTCATTATATGAAGTTGCAAAGTAAAGTGTAAGGTTTTGTAAGGCATCATTAGCTGGCATCGGGATCTTACTTTGCCGTGATTCAGTTAATAGGAAACAATCTTGTACATGTGCAGATTAGCCAACAAATTCAGTTGTCCTCTCAAGTGAAAATGTTACGTGTTCATTTACCCTAGAGTCCTATTTTAGCTCAAAAAGAATTTTACATGATTTTGTAATCTCATGCTGACGGTAGACGTTTCCCGGATAATTATGTTGAGATGCATATGTCAGTGAAGCAGCAACTCTAAAACCTAAATGCAACAAATATGGAGTCATCGATAAAGTAACAGGATAAGTGTAACAATGCTCTTAGAGGTTATAAATATAAAATAAAAACGATTTTCAAGTAAGCACGATTTATCTTTAGTCTTTAAACTAGGGTATTGTTTCATCGATTACCTCATTTAATCCTAATCTCTTTCTAAGTCGTTTCTTCATATTGGGAAAAGCTAACAGTCCAAAGGCGCCAAATTTAGCGAGTAAATGAGATGCCGAAAGATTTCGTATGATAATATCGATTTTTTTACATTTCGCGAAGAGTGGGTAAGTGTGTTGCCTTTGTGAAAAAGACCATTAATATATACTTTCTCTTTATTTTTTCAATTAAATGATTCAGAAAGGTTGCATAACACTGCTTGGTTTTTGTCTTATGCTCTAGAAAATCGATAAATGAAGGTTAATTGCAAGCATCCTAGAAAATAGTGGACACTTAAATTTCCTTAAAGCAGACTTCTCAATTGCAATTCATTGTTTTGACTGCTTCTTAGTTTTAGATTGGCAATAATGTAGCCAAATTTCATCTACTATTATAAAACGATGCATAAATTGCTGTGTATTACATTAAAATAGAAACTATGCTTACAAAAATGCTTACTCTCTCATATCTCTATTTAATTGTGAGTAAACGCAGCATCTATCCTTCAGTTTTCTTGCATGTAAAGTATTCTAAACCCGATCGTTTGAAATCCCTACTGCGTTAGCAATCTCACCTACTTTTAGTTTCTGTTTGCCAACACGATTTTATTTACCTAATATTTTCTGCCATTGTGACTTCAAAATGCCGTTCAAAAAGTTAAGTTAATGAGCATATGTCCGTTTCGCAAATTAATAGGCCATTAGGCCATTTGTAAAGAGTTCTAATTGATGAAGCAGGCTTTTCTTAATGTTCAACCGGTTTGATTGAAGTTTAATGTGTGTCTTCAAAAAATTAATGTTTGAGTTAATCACTTAAGGTTGATATATAACCCCTTTCCACATTCATTTTCGTATTCTGTATACGTATTTCGACAAGCTAGTACAGTGCAGTACAGAATACGAAAATTAATGTGGAAAGGGAAAACATATTAACCTTAAGTGATTAAGTCAATCAACTGCAGGCTCCACCAAATTTAAATAATGTTTGAGTACTATGTAAAAATTTCCTTCATAAGTTTTTCAGAAACCAAATCTTTTCATTAGTTCAAAAGACTGCCAGGAACAGAACGATGAATGGATAATAACTGAAACTTTATTTTACTTTCAGAGAAGCTAAAAACTGAAAATTACTATGATCTTGTACTACAGGTGCCTCTCTCGCGTCTGATATTATGGAACATCTCTCGTAGTGAATAATTATTGGATTTTCGCGTTTAAATCCACATAGCTAACGCTATTTAGTTTGTAAATCCTAAAGTTCGAAGTAGGCTGCCTACTCTACTACATTGCATTTTCCCATACTCAAAGAGTTCATTATTAAACATGCGAAGGTCAGAACAGTTTGATATATGTACATAAGTTAAAGTAGTAGAAAATGAAAACCATATCATTCCATAACATTTATCAGTTGACGAAGCCATGTATACTAAAGGAACAGTCTTTATTTACAATTCAACGATTATTTAATTATATGTAATTTGTAACCGAGGTTTTGTAATGTGTCGAGGTTGTTCTTAGTACCACTTACGGTGTAAGAAAGACATTGAAGATGTGTAAGATCTTCACTTTAATTCGAAATGAACATAAGTCACTCTCAACGTGATAATATCATCTATCCTGCAGTGCTTTATGCATTATTTATGAATCTTCCCTCATATATTCAACGAAATTAATGATTTTGTCTGTTTTTGTCGCGTCGACCAAATGCACTTAATGTTATCTGACTGTAAACACTTCAACGATGCGAATTTTGTAAGCGGGTGCATTTTTGTCATGACATATATTTGTAGTTTGCTTCAGATCTAAATTTAATTACAATTACATTTGACCCGACTAAATACAAATATCGAGTAGTGTCTGTGACACACGTTTACTGCAAAAGTTGAATTTAAACTTTTGTCTCTTGAGAGTGACGGGTTAAGTACGAGAGATATGCACATAGCCCATATATTCCCCATACTACATGCATATATGGATATGTGCATATCCGTTGCGGAACCACAATGTATTAACATATTTATGACGTAGCGACACAATCTAAATTGAAATCTAAAATTATAAACGTATATAATTAAAGTGCTGTAGTAAAAGCTACAGAGAACTGGTATTATAAAAATATCCGCATGACGTAACAGTCTAACTTATATTGCACAAACAGAACAAAGCGCTACTAGCTTTCCCGTTTTATGATATTTCCAAATAAAAAGTAAGAATGGGAAATACGCTTCGTAGAGTTTAATTTCAGAGAAATCGGTTAAATAATCTAAACAGTTATCAACGTAAAAAATTTTACCTCTCCAATATTTGTTTGATAATGTTAAACTGGTTTGTTAGGGAACTTGATCTTTGTTACATATTGGAGACATTTTTCCTGTTTTCCAAATTTGAAATATTTTGGACATATACGGCGGTCATGAATGAAGCAGAACTTTTGACAGAAAATAAAACCCAGACCAATTATTCCCAAGTCTGATATACTATTTGGCATGGTCCGTTAATTCATTAAATCAGCTTTTCTCTGTTAGTTCTTAGGATACTGTTGGGAACGTTTTGAACATTTTTAACAGGCCATATCGCTCTTTTATTTTCAGAAAGTGATAAATCAGATGAATATGGTGAGTGAAGCAAAGGACAAGCTTAATTTTTATTCATAAATTGTGTTATTAAGGGCGAGTGATAGACGAATTCTTGTCAACAGCTTTAAAACTTTAAATAAAAGTCAGTTATTAATTGTTGTGATTAGGTGGAACGAATTCTTTGAGGTTAGCAATTTTTGAATCGCTAAAGAATATCAGATTTTTAAGCAACATTTTGATATGATCGTTTTCTGGTGGCCTTTCATATTCAAAATACCTCATTTCTTCACCAGTAACGATTGCGTCAAGGGTTTTTGAGCTCTTAGAAATAGTTTTGAAGGGATCTTTGCTCCTCTTAATTTATTTTTGTCATTAATTTATTTAAGAGGAAATCGCAAAATCAATTTAGTAAAGCCCAAACTCTAGGTCAAAAAATTGTTCACCTTTGATTATATAATTCCTAAGCGAATGCTGACAGACAAAAACATTAACTTGCCCTACGAGCGCGTATGTAATAATAACTCATGGTCTGTCAAAGGTCCCTGTAATTTTCGTTAAGCTGTTGGGGGATGTGAAGTCATGAAGGAATTATGAAATTATTATAGTTCAGTGCTAAGTTGCTGGCTTATCACGCTGAGACTATCGGCTTCAAGTCCGATGGCCTTCTGTCAGGGAATGCTTTTCGTGATTTCTCTTTTCAGTTTAAGCGAATGGTGACACATAAAGATCTTAAGTCGCCCTACGAACATATACGTTATAATAACTCACGGTCTTTTAAAACCTCTAGAATTATTATTATGTATGCTTGATGTTAGCTTCACTCGATCTAGTTTTTGGACAGTTTGACTCTTTGTTGTCGAACATCTTACAATCACATTGAAATGCTTTCAACCACTCGTAAACTTATGTAAGAAATATGTAAGTATTCTTGGCCGGATTCTTTTTAAAGCACTTGATGTGTTACGATCAAATTTTTAACAAGTGTAATGAAAAATATCAATGATTGATCGTCAAAGCACATAGCACCTCTTAGTACTATAAATCGATTTTGAATGTAAAAGATGTATCGACAAACTGCTAATGAAAATCATCGCATTCGATAAGAAAGAGATACAGCGGATGATAGTTTTATTTATTTTTGAAAAATTGTATAATAAAAGCTGAAGTAACTACTGTACACCGAATAATAGCAGGATATCAAGTAAAATGAATTTATGTCATATACAGATCAAATCATTTCAATATTTTGAAACCAAAAGACTAGTAGTTTTGATATCTTAAGAAACTAATACGAAAAATAAATGAACACATTTTATCCACTAGTAGTGATGTAGCAGCTCTTCTGAACCATTAGTAAAATTAACTATTCTCAATAGAAATGAATGGAAAGTACATATCTTTTGACATGAAAGTATTTTGACAAATTTTATTTGTAAATTAAAATCTCTACATCAACATAGAACACACATTTTCATGAAACAAACAGAAAAAGAATACAGAAAATCTATTTGAATGGTTAAAATTAGTAGAAATAGAAATAATACAAAAGAATTTTGAATCTAATAGTATTATAAACTATCTGCTTCTGGGTTTCCGGGCTGGAAATAATACAAAAGAATCTTCAGTACTACGTTTCGTACCCATACAAATGGGTACGAAACGTCGGCAGATATACTAGTGACGCGGTTCCAGCCCGGAAACCCAGAAGCAGATAGCATGGACCACGACCGCGGAAGTCTACGTACCAAAGTATTATAAACTCTCTACATTAATATCTATTAGGTATAAATTTCAAATTAATAAATTTATGGGCGAATATCTAATCATTCTTCCTCTTGTCTAATTAAATACTATTACATTTGAATAAAGAAAAGTTATGAAAAGAATGTTCGAACTATCAAATTAGTTGGCTTGTAAGACTATTGCACATACATATACAAATTATTTCACCAGAGTGCGAAAATATAAATAAAGGAGAATAAGGTGGAGATCGGCTAAGAAAATATATACCATATTATACTCACTATAGAACGTATTAGTTAAGTTGTATACGAGTACAATCAATCCATGGAAGAATGCAAATCGTATATTCAATTGACTGTTTAGAAATGTATGTATACAATATAGTTTGCACCTAGGTTACTGGTCCTGGAAATATTGATGTTGCAGGTATATTTGGTGTGATTTAAACGAATTGGTAATAAATATAAACCCTCTCTTGAAAGTATAAATTTGTAATTCCACATATGTTGTATTTTGCGAGTGCCGAGTACCATTTATTTGTTATTTTTGCATATATCTAAGGTAAATTAGGGTGTATCGACAAATAACGAAGTTTGTGTGAATAAAAGTTATAAATATTCGACAATCGACGAATGTCGATGGTCGAATATTATTATTATATTTGAGCTCAGCACCCTTTCGGCCTTTGGCAAAGAATATAAGTTTACTGCTCAAATATGCGACCTACTATTCTTCTACCATACATATATTTACATAGCAAACTGATTTCTACTGTATGTACATATGTACTTAGTAGATGAACCATGGTCCCCAATTTTGACCAACTTTCATGTTTATCAGTCTGCAGATGAGAAAAATTAGGAGCTACAAATATTTTCATGATCTAGGTAAATATTATTTGATCATCTACATTCACATATCGTTTTTAACATGAATAAATAAACTACTAATAGAACTGGTAGAAAGTATGAGATGAACTAGAAAGGTTTTCTACATAATAATGAAACGAAAGACCAATGATTTCGTTGATAATTTAATTTTTCCACATAATTTCCCTTAGCTGCAAGGATTTTATTCCACCGGAAAAAAAATATTTCTGCTAATTTTCATAATAGGCATCACTCTCCTTTCTATTGGCAATTGCAAAATTACGTACTACACTGAAGTGCATTTTCAAATTTCTAAATAAAAAGAGGGCAGACGTGAACAAAATCCGGGGTGTTTGCCCTAGGATACGTTGAACTTTGGCCGCCCTTTGAAATCGCGCATGGACATTTGTGGTCAAGAGCCGTATATCATTTTGTAAACGCAGGTGACTATAACTGCTGCTATTTTAGACCTTGTATGTTTCAACGATATAACTTTTGCTTTGTCTTAGGAAATGATGGGTCACTTTTAATAGATTCACTTTGAAATATAAGAGTCTCGTCTCCATACACTGCACCATTTATTCTGGAATAGTTTTAGGAGGATTCTGCTCCTTTGTTAAAACTCGATGACGCTCCAATGTTCGAATTTGAGAAAAGTAATACTTTGTTGCAAAACAATTCACAAAGCAAAAAACAATAAATAAATTCAAGTAAAATTTTCCATATGAATTGAAAAATGTCAGTATTAAACGTTACTAAGAAAATTATTCTTTTCATCGAAATATTCAATTAACGTGATTTCCAATTGCGTCTTTAAATATAGAGCGTCGCTCTGTATACATTAGCCTATAAATTAAGTAAAAACAAGAAATTTTGACATAGAACAAGTCATCTCACTTAGCACGCTGCCGTAACAAAGGCATGCGTTTCAATGGAAATTAAAACGTATAAATCATCCAAAAGTGATTTCTTATCTGTTTAGTTATGCGTCAGTACGTGAGGGTTATTAAGATACAATCGACAAAGTAACCGCCTGGATATGCTACGAGAATAATGACTGCCTCGCGTGAACAATAATGTAAGTATACAAGACAAAACAACGGGTGAGTGAACGCGCAAAGAATAATTCACGATAATAAATAGAAAGTACCAGCGACAAGAAGTGGTTAATAGGGAGTAATTCGTTTATTTACGTATGGGTTTACGTTTTATAACTAATGACAAATATTGATAAGCAATTAGGATTGTTACGTCGTTAGGTAATGCGTATAATCACGGGCAAACAGTTCTCTTAACTGAAAAATTATTATGTACATAGAGCGTCCATTCGTTAAATTTTATAATCGCGTGTAATTGTGTTATATATATAAGTCAATTAATCGATTTTTTAAAGAATTTTTTATTTATTTACTTCTGCAATACGTTAGTGTAATAACGAATTACAAGTATCTAATATGGAAGACAAACAAGGTAATTTTGATGGAACCTGTGGTTGATTAACATATTCACTTAAGGTTGATATATAACCCCTTTCCATATTAATTTTCGTATTCTGCATACGTATTTCGACAACTAAGTTGTCACCATCAGCAGATAACTAAACAGTGTTGCACCTGGAAAGCTACGGCAAAAACCCGCACGAAACAATTTCCGTACACGATATGTACCGTCGAAAGCCAAAACGCACACTGTAAAACGAAATACGTATACAGAATACGAAAATTAATGTGGAAAGGGGTTATATATCAACGTTAAGTGAAAAAGATAAACAAATGGAAATCTTATATGAATATATAAGATGTTCCAACTAGAACCATAAGATGCATAGATATTGAAAATACTATAATATTATTACATAATGCTAGTAAATATGTATGTTTATTCTCATGAAAGACATATAGACATATAGATATTGACACAACTTAGATACTCCTTTCCAAAGAAACCGAATCGCTTATATTTTTGTCCTTTAGACAATTAATTGAAAAACATTACCTCTTTCTCTCGTTCGAACGAACGAACAAATGAAAATTAATAATGAACATTAAAACACAAGCAAACTACATCTATGGAAACTCGAAATTTTCTACTTATTACATCGTTATAATAAAGGTAGAAATTAATGAATGAATTTCGCCATTTGGTGAAAAAGTCGAACCCCTGTCGTCCGTATGTCGGACGGATTTTTTATTATTCTGTTATCAAGGACAGTGAGATTAGATACTTTAGTTACGCCATAAATCTTATTATGGAAACAGATCTCTTTTCACTAATTCACATCGTGGAATGCAAGTAATTGCGTATACACACATTTTTTATTAAAGGCATATGAAGTTGCATATATACTGCAATTGCATATGCCTTTAATAAAAAATCTTCTGCGGATTTTCAATTAAAGATCTGTTTTAATAATAAGATTTATTGTGTAATTAGAGAATTATATCTAACAGTCCTTGACAATTAAATGGTAGAGCATCTACTCGATAAGATAATGATTAATTTTTTTTCAATTGAACCATAATTTTTCTGTTTTAGTATAAATTTGAAACTATTACGCTTGAGCCTTCCCCTCCCGTTAGGGACTTATCGCTTATGTATGTGTACGACAAATGGCAATCTCGAAGAACGCAAGTCAAACCCAAAGTAATGTGCAAGATAACTTGCCGAGAGTTTGAGCATCAGAGGCAACACCCTTGTATAGCTTTACTCGATCAAGTGGAGCTCTGATCGGCTTGCCTGGCTGTTCATGGGAACAAGAGTGTAATAATAGAGTGCATAACAAAACCCGAACATGTGAGAAATTCTCAAGCTGTAAGGCAAGAACTCTATACGGGAATATCAAGCCAGGCAGGTCCATCTACACTGATAGAGATACATAAAGCAACATAATACACAAGTGTCAACTATGTAGAGGAAGTGGATCTGATATCCAACAGTGTAACCCAATTAGCTAGATGATCTGGCATTTCTAAGATTAAATTGCAAATGCTAGTGAAACAGGGTCAAGTTTACGCTGAAGTTGAAAGGGTCGTAATCGAAGACAAATTTAACAGGCATATGCAAAGAAGCCAGACAACTCAGAGACACATGAGTACCACAATAGATCTGAAAGTTTGCAGTGATATAGGCTTCTGGACCACTTTAAGTAACTTTAATTTTAAGGTATTGATAATTGATGTAGCGAAATAAAGGTATTAAAAATAACATTACAATCTATTTATGCTACTGAAGTAGTAATAATTTTACTTGAATAACATTCGATATGTTGGTAGTACTACTCGCTTCTTTACACGAACTCTCTCAAAGAGTAATTGAGTGTCATCTAGAAACTTCACAAACTTAATTCTGGAATGACAGTTTAAATACGATAAGGAAATGGAAAAGGAAGGTTGATATACATAAAAAATCACTGATAAAATCTAACCCGCGCACTTAAAATTGATATGACAACAAGAGCACATGTTTGGTTAACACATTTTGTGTATCCAAACCTATAGACACAGTGGAGTGATTTGTTGGTAAAATTAAGATCAAAATGGTTATTCCATATTCATATATGATAAAACAACATATAATAATAATTCATGAGAGATGTGAATTTGTTGGACCGATTGCTATCCCAAAGAGTAAAAAATGATGCCTAAAGATAATTTATTATTTCATAGATTTAGTAATGGTCATTGCACTGTTGAGATACAGTTAAGATATGCTCAAAACGGGACTGAGTAAAAAGATTATTCTAGATTCAT
Source organism: Dermolepida albohirtum (assembly GCA_031893035.1). Classification (NCBI taxonomy): domain Eukaryota; kingdom Metazoa; phylum Arthropoda; class Insecta; order Coleoptera; family Scarabaeidae; genus Dermolepida; species Dermolepida albohirtum. The sequence continues at coordinate 15,514 of JAVIWB010004657.1, read as the reverse complement.
TAGGGCTTTGATGAGAAACGAAACGGAAATTACAAAAAAAAGCGGTCGACCTAGTAGTGCAAGTACTGAAAAAGAATATCAAGAAAAGAAAAAAGAAATCTTGAATGACTTGTGGAATATAAATTTCGTAAAATATCAAATTTATTTGTCAATAAGGTTAGAAATTGTTTTCGATTTTCATTCGCAATGGACCACACTCATATTTTTGGCACATTTTTTGCGGTTTTAAATAAAAAAATTACTTTTAAACACTGGCTTCGTTACTAAGCATGTGGATTGCTTGCGCTTTAATGTTAAAATCCAAGTTTATTTAATTAACAATTTAATGCCACTATTTGAATAATAAATTTTAATTTCATTTGTAAGTAAAATGTTAAACATTTCGATCGAATGGTTTTTGATGAAATTGTATTTATATGCCCTAATCGAAGAAAAAAACAGTATACCACATTTGCAAATCTACAATATGCCATTTCTAAATGCAATCAGTTGTATTTGCATTGTTAAATATAAAATTTACAAACTCATTTTTATTTACCCCTTTGTCTATCAAAAACAATAACGATAAAAGTAAAAATAACTCGATAATGCCTATTTGTTTCGGAGTTCGAATAAATTAATAGAGAAACCCAACAGACCGGCAATCGACTCTATTAGCATTTTAATTCGCGATCATTTATATTTACAGGAAATTTTCAGCGTAAATAGATTTCAATTATGTGCCACTTATAGAATAATTAAAAAACGGAATGGTAAAACAACGTCATGAACACTGCCTTTATTATACTTCCCATTGTTTGATGGCTCTTGTACTCACATTTAACGGAATTCATGTCCTATTAAGAATTAATTTTATATTTGGCAAATTGCTTTTCTATACAGTTAACACAACTCTTATTCGTTTAAATATTAAGTAGTAAATTTGTTTGTTTAAATAAAATTATTTATTATCATCATTGTTTTGAATTAATAAACTTTTCTATTTACATCACAACGCGTATACAACTATTTATTTTATTGTGTGTGTACAGTGTACATTTTGGTTCTCAACGGTACAGATCGCGCACGGAGTTTGTTTTTCGTACGGGTATTTTTCGCCGTGGTTTTACCAGGTGCGACACTTTGCAATTATCTGCTGATGATGACAACTTAGTTGTCGAAATGAGTATACAGAATTACGAAAATTAATGTGGAACGGGGTTATATATCAACCTTAGTGATTAAATTTATTTTATTAGTTGATACAAGCGGGTCTCCACCGCTTCTTAGAAGTTCGCCCCGTGTTCTCAGACTTCTACGGAATTTTTAGAAGAATTCTATGGTAATTGTACTATAAATTTAAGGTCAGTAGTATTATTGAATCGATCAAATAAAAAAAATATTTATAAAAATACTACGACTCCATAATCTAGACAATTTGAATCAAGTCATATAGAGACTCAAACAACTACAGAAGAATTTTTTTCAGAATGAAATGAAGAATTAATTTATATCTGCAACAGAAAGGCGAATATTTCCAAGATTTAGAGTGCAACTTACGATAAATAGCCTATGTTTTTGAAATAAAATAAATATTCCAAAAAATATAGTTCGTTTCTATAGTAGCACGAAGGTTAGGCGCAAATATTCAATATATTTAGGTATTAAGTAATTATTTAAAATGCCAGTCGAAGCGATTGAAACACTGCCAACTTATTTGAAAATTAAACTAAAAATACATTTTCAATCACTTTGGTACTCTCTATATTTATAAACGAATAAATGTTATTTTAAGTAATCTCTTCCTTACTGGATAAATTCCTATATATCTCTAATTATTGTAGTTCTATCACAGTAATCCAACAACGGTACAAAAGCAGACAAACAAAAGAAGAAAATTTGTAAGAACATGAATGCCCGGGCTTTATCAGAAAGCTCTCTTAGTAGAACACGTAAGCAATTTACATATAAATACAAGTGAAACAAAACTTCCTTGTTGAGTTTGATACAAAAGTTGTGTTTTATGAATGTTACATACGTTAGAGGGAACTCAGTAATGTGACGGCAGATTTTACGCATAATTTGGAGCCAAGGAGTTAAATGTCACATAATAACGATTTTCTTTTTGTTCTCTTATTTTCGTGGAATTTAATGGAATTAAGAGGGTAGCGATATTGAACACGCCACAGAGACATTAGTACTTCCGTAATATAAAGCTCAACAATAAGCTTTTTATTATACTGTTTTGGTATCTCGTTTATAATTTGGTTTTGCTAAAACGCAAATTGAACAACTGTGAAAAGCAAATACTTCTCAACGTCGTTTTGATATATGTATGTACATAATTAACATGCAAAAATCTGGCTAATAATATGAACGAAAAGCAATAAGTAGTCCCTTTGGTTAAAGAGATTTCGAATTTATTTATAAGTTACACATGTGGGAAATTTAAACCGGAGCCAGATAGGAAGACTGAAGGTGCACGCTTTTCAGCAAGTTCTTAATAAGTCATTGAAAGAAAAATATGCGGAAGTTTTATGCAATAAATATCTTCAGTCATGTAGTTATTGCTGCAAACTTTTATCATATAAGTATGATACGTGTTTCAACGCCGTAAATATCTCGAATATTCATGGATATGTGGTCTTCTTTTGACACATTATTGTTTAAATTTAATCAATTTTTATAATTCTATTAATATTCATTTACTCAAATTGTCAAATAATAAAATAATATTTTTAGATTTTTAATATAAATATATTGCGATAGTGATTATTAATGCTGAGAAATATCACGAATAACAGAAACGGAATAAATCCCTTTAAAATTGCGTTAATAGCTTTTTGCTATCGATGGTTTAATACGAGTACATAATATTAAACATCCAACAATTCTAGTCAATTCTAACAAATAGTATGTTACTACAAGGGGGACTAGAAAAGTTTTCTACCTAATAATGAAACAAAAGATTTGATTTTTTTTGATAAATCTATTTCTGAACGTAATCGCGTTTAGAGTCAACGTGCTTGCGCGACTTTATTCCATCAGAACAAAATTATGTGTCTTGGTCTTTAAAACAGGCATCAATCTCATCTTTCAATTGGTTATCGTCGGCATGCGATGACTTCTGAAGTGCTTTTTTAAATTTCTAAATAAAAAGCCAAATCTGAACATATAGCAGATGATCGATCACAAAGAAATTAAAGTCGCAGAGGATGGGTTTATCTTTGGTTGCCCTGTGAACTTACGCATTGGCGTGAAGAAAGAGGATTTCTTTGTGACACAAAACGTTTTTGAGCAATAGCCTTATCTGGTTTTGTTAATATATTATCGTATGTAATTGCCGTTATTATAATTAGTTATTATAATTGTCGTGTTATAAAGTATTGTATTCAACAAGAATAATTCCTGTCCGATCCCAAAAGATGGTGGGTCATCGTCAATGGATTCACGACCCACCGATTTAATCAATATTTTATGACGGAGTCTAGTTCCCATACCCATGATCTGTTCCTTTGAGATTTCTTTCTGGAATGGATTTCTTTACATCTCTCATCCATGCTATTTTTCGCTGTCCCCGTTTTTCTTCTTTCAGAGTGTACGCACTTTTTCAAGTTTTCTTTGGTATGAGTTTGTTAATACATTCCATGTAACGACATAGCTATCCTTAAATCTTTTCTATTGTGTTACTTTCATGATTTTCTTATTCTGGCATTTGTTATTCTATGAAGTAAAGACATTCCAGTGAATGTTCTCAGGAATCCATTTTAACAGTCAAAATTTTGTTACAGTTCGTTTTGACATTGGCATTATCCGCACCCATACAGTATGGTACTTTCAGACCATGCGATCGAGTTTAATGTTTCAATAACCGTCTTGGCCTCAAGTACTTTATTTAATTACTTTGGAATCATATAAATATTTTTCAGATTATATGGATCCTTTTTTCAGCAGACGGCAATTCTCTAATTGTATACTTCGTATTAATACTACACAATCTCAATCAATCGTGACAAGTAGAACAAGTTATATATACAAAGTGAAGTGTAATATACGTATATGTATATGTAAGTATTCAGAATTTGTTTGAAATTGTCTTTAGAAAAATGAATTCTTTTTGATGATAAAAGTTTTCTTTCAATTCTTCAACGACTTATTAGAAGCAGAAAGGAAGTAAGCAATAGAGTTCTTGTTTTTCAAATTTATAACTCAGAATTTCAAAATTGATAAATTTCAAGTAAGAATCTTTGTGTATATACGTGTGTATACTCTTTCGAGGAATCGAATTAAATTTTATTCTTGAAAATACTCACATAATTGAACATTAAAACTGACAATCTAGGATGTTTAGATGAAATATAGAGTGTACTTAACGGCGATTATCTATCCTTAACAATTGTAGGACAACTTTAAAAGTAATAATTTTAACTTGGATAATGATTTTGCTCTGACGCTGGTAGATAGAAATTACTCCAGAAAATATAACTGCGATACAAAAATTAATTAGTACATCCTTCAAAATCAAGTAACAATTGTAACTATACTCTTGGCTAATAGGCTTTTGTCAGGCAGAGACGTAAGCCATACTATAGAGAAAACGACATATGTTCAGACAGTCAGGCTTCATTCAAAATTGTAAGTTCTAAAGGTGACGTAAAGAGTGGAATTAAAATGCTTTGAAGAACTATGAAAGCTGGCTGACCAGAGTTAGAGCTGATTTAGGTGTAATGAAACAATGAAAAATAACAAATGAGATTTTTCGGACCAGAAACTTGGCACGAATTTATAAAACAAACAAGCATACTGGACAAATGTATCAAAATAAAAGAACTGCCAGAAACTATGCCAGAAACTATCCCAGAAAAAGTTGGAAAACTGCTGTCCTCGAACAGGAACCAGCTATAAATTATTGTAAGTTTTATGGATGTATCGTTAAAAAAACCCTTATATATGATTGAACTGCATGAAGAGAAGCATAGGTGAAAACTTTGCAACAGGGAACCAGAAACAGAAATATATATATATATATATATATATATATATATATATATATATATACATATATATATATATATATATATATATATATATATATATATATATATATATATATATTACGTGATCGACATTAGCTCATAGGAGACATTTATATTATACATTTTATTATAGAACCAGACTTGTACAACCATGTACAGAGTACCTAGGATACTAAAGTCGATACTATAAGCAACGATAGGTTGGAAACAATAAGCCTACAGGTTGTAGTTTTCTAGTTATACTTATTGTTAGAAATACCTAGCATAAAGCAAATACAAGTATATAACATAGATGGTCGACGGTAAAACACCAATAGCGTCATTATTGAGTGCTAATCAGTATATATGTATGATAGATTGTTTCAAGTACACTAATCCATAGATGATTATTTTAAATATACACTAATGATTATTAAATCATTTCCTGACCATTACAGATCAATGATTTGATTTTGTTAAATGAATATAAAGGCACATACATTTTATCGGATTCTGTATTTGTTAGTAACTGTATCAGTCTCAATCGCATTGTAGATATCGAAATTTAAATCGTCGAGTACAATAGCCTGATTTTAAAAGGGAAATCATTCTCTATAATCGGCTTTGGAGTGTATCACAAGTACAACTTAGTGAAACAGAATGAAACTTGCAAATGTCGTATAACTCGATATAGGTAAACACCGTTGGCAAGACCGTCGCATCGAATCCAAAATCTATCGCGTACAGTGCGTTAATGCATTCCTATTTGTAGTCGTAAATCATAAACGCCATCGATGTTGCATGTTCTTGTCACGTGTATGAGGGCACATTAACGCCATGTACACAGTTGTGCACTTCGAGCTCACTACTAATGAATACAGCTCAATATATTTAAGCCATTGTAATTGATATTATTAATTATTATGACGTCGAGTGCTTCATTGAGATTAATGTATTAAGTTTAACGTAAGTGACGTACGGCAATGGGTTGCAAGTTTGGATGTCGATGAAAGGAATGTCTGTCAAGTACTGTCAGTGAGAAAGTTTATGTATCGTGTTTCGATAACGTAGAAAGACGATTTCGTAGTTTATTCTAACGAGAATTCGCTGTTATTTTCTTATAAGATTATATTTCAAAGCCTAGAGCTTTTCGATTAAAAACTCAGGTAGAATTAAAAATTGAAATATATAAAAACTGAATCAAGATGAATGCCCTATTAATATTAAGCTTAAATAGTAAGTGATAATTTACTGCTTGCATTATGGCATTCTTATTTCTTTTTGCTGTTTAGTAAAAATTACGAATTGGAAAATATTCTGGAATTCTAAAGTTTTGATAATTTGAACTGAACATTTTTTTTGTTGATCACTGAAGGTTGATATATAACCCCCCTTGCCGCATTAATTTTCGTATTGTGTATACGTATTTCGACAACTAAGATATCATAATCAGCAAATAATTAAACAGTGTTGCACCTGGAAAACTACGGTAAAAATACCCGTATGAAAACAAATTCCGCACGTGATCTGTACCGCTGTAAGCCAAAACGTGTACGTCTTTGGTCATCCGTCAACCGATTTGAAACGCACTACTAATTCAACTTCCAAAGTTCAAGATTTCGATTAAAATCCGATGAGTTATTTTTGTCTTGGGTATTCTATGTTTCATTTTAATGAATTTCAGGGATTTTTTTCGAAATTTTCAAGAAATCACGCACTTTTTCGACATTTTCTTCGGTCACTGCCTGAACGTTTATCAATCACGTAATCTCTGCTTTCTTTGAGTCGTCAATGCCACTAAAAGCCTATATTTGTTATGATATTATGATAAACAATTGTCCAGTACCTGGATCGTTTCCGTAGCACTTTTACTGTTCTTAACAAATCGTCGTTTTTATTAATTTTTGTACCGATGCGTACAAATTACTGTCACATAAATGTGTTGTATCAACTTCTTCTCAACGAAATATCATGAAATATTTTTCCAATATATTATTATAAAAGCATCATATTTCATTAAATCAATCTTCCACTAGGATGCAAATAATTTCGTTCAATTTATTATTACTTCTGCACAAAAACTTTATTGACCAGAATTATTTTTAGTTGTATGAATACTATTAAAAAATATTTGAAAGCAAATTCGAAAAACTAGATAAGCGTGAATTCGTAACATACAATTCTTCATTTAGAATATATATAACATGGCGAAGAAACTTATGAGTTTCGAATAATTAATACAATTTTATTTTTAACCATGTACTACGGTTAGGAGAAATATTAGTTTCGTAAATATTTGTTAAAAGCAAGTACACACAGTAAAATAAAACAGTGAAATCTATCCTTCCACTAAAGTATGAAATTTACTAGATAATTTATATCAGGTGAAGCATTTAGTTTAATAATTTCTGAAGACGAGTTTAATATTTTGTTTTGTGTACAACTATATAAATGAACGCGTAACAGTATTTCTGGATTTCGTTTCACTTCTAGGTGCCTTAACGATAATTTCAGGAAAGTTTATTAAATAACTTTTTCAATTATGACTTCCGGGCTTTTCAGGAATTTCCAAAGTTCGATTGTGAAGTAAAAGTTACGGGAATTCGATATTATTTAATAAGTTTAAATACGTTTGCTACAAATAAGGCTATAGAAAATGGACTATGCAATTTGAATGTAGAAAAGAGAATGCTGTTTTGTTCTTCAAGTAGCAAGCAGATTTATTGCTTCGTAATAACTTGACGAACTGTTTTATGTTGTTCACTGAAGTTAATATCCAGACGTTTCTTGAAATATAAATTCGAATTGTCGAGTCAATGAAGTCAGTCAACATTCATATTAAGTTGCTATTAGCAGAAAGGGTTTTGTCGTCAATTCGAATATAGAATTTTTAATGCTTCAAGAAATTATTATTAAACATTACTGTCATCAGAAATATTATAGCATAAAACTATTTGTGCTCGTATATTCCAGTTATCAGATGCAATGCTGTAAAAGCAATTAATTTCGTCTTATACAGTACAATTTAACGTAATTAAGCTCCAGCATTATTGAGTACAATGCAAGTTAATACTAGTTGAAAAGAAAATATTGATACGAGCCACATCGCAAGTTTCACTGATCGGAGTGATGAAGGGAATGGTATTCAAAAAAATATGTAAGACACAATAATTTATGTGTGAATGCATATAGCGGGAATAATACACACACATACGAGGGCGGATCTGTAATTAATACGCCACACGAAAGAGGACGGCACTAATAAAAGATCCTACTTATTTTTTAACTTGGTAATCCTTAAAAATAACACTGTCGCGAGTTACATACACTCCGATCGTAAAGACGCTTATTTGAACAGAAAGGGAACTGTTTTTAGTCTGCTTTGAAACATGGAAAAAGTGGAGTACCGATCAGTGATTAAGTTCTTATAAGTAATTAAAGAACAAAGCAAACGGTGAAACCAAAGCTGAACTGAAGTCTGTTTACGGGCACTAATTTCTATCAATTGCAACCATAAAATGATTGATATCTGATTTACACGTGGCTGGACCACTGTATTTGATGAACAACGCTGTGGACACTTGAACAACGTGTGTACTCAGAAATTACTGAAAAAAAGTACATGACATGGTGCTAGATTATCGTGGAATGAAGTTACGCGAAGTAGTAGAAGATCTACACATTTTTTTATGGAAGAGTGATTTCGAGTTTGCATAGTGGATTAGATAATAAAAAATTATGTACAAGATGGGCTGACGCATTAATTAAGGAATGACTCCAAAGACTTTTGGCGCTGAATAAAAGCGGTTGATGATCGTACACTCGTACAGCAATGTTATAGCTACTGTCTTTTGGGACTGGCAAAAATTAATTTAATTTAATATGATAGCTGTTTTAAATTCGACAGGACATTTTCAAATGGATTAGCATCCGACATTCGGGCAAAACAATCTAACATTGTTATCCTACTTTCTATGCCTCAGAAAGTTTTTCATCGATATCTTCTTAAAGTATTCAACTTGATATCCTCTCGCCAAATCATCTTCTATACATTTTCACAATTTTCTTAGCAACTAACTCCTCGCGATCACATATAGTTATTCAAAAAACTGTACATTAAAGTAACTATATACAAATTTTTAGTAAGTGCTTAACAATTCTTCCAAACACTGATGAAACACGTACCGTCGTCCATGCTACAGTCCACACTTAAGAGCTTCTTCATTGGCAAGCATTATGTTGTTCTAATTTCGATTGTCATTTGTATGTGCTGATAGAAATTGATGATCAACGCGTTGTTTGGCGACTTAGACTCAATGTTTTCATATACAATGCTGAAAATTGTAGGCACCATTATGTTATTAATGTATCAAATTATTTTATCCTGACTATCTGTTGTTGTAACAGAAATTTCAAGTTGTTGCCATCGACGGTAAATTTGCACCCATATCCTTACTTATAGACTGCAGTTTTTTTATGGTATATAGTGAACGCTGCAAGTCATTCAAGGTCATTTTGCATTAAGTGTTTCAAAGATTTTCATCATTTCGTCATTTAAGGAAATCCGAACAATATTTAAGTTTCATCGAACAACGGCCAATATGAATTTATAACAATCACATCTTTTATAATTATTTTTGTGGGTCTTATAAATAATTTTGCATAAATGTCAAATATTTAGTTTTAATTTCTCCAGTATTCATTCCATGTTATGTTAACTATAAAGAAAACAAAGGTTAAAGTTCCCGAACCATTACCTGACAAAGTCAGATGACAGCTGTTTTAATTCTGAAAAGTTTTTAAAGCGGAACTATCAGTATTCAAGAAAAAAAATAGAGACCTATATGTTGTTCATACGAGCAATAAATAATTTATTATTCTTTCACTCGAAGTTCAACGAAAAGTTATGAAAAAACGGAAAAGATTCTTTATACATTTATTTCGTTTGCAATAGACTCATTCGAGCATGCATGCCAGCCTCCTTTCATACAATTATTTTTTGCCATCAATTTTCTCGATGCCGCTTCCATTTTAGAAAGGCTTTATTTTGCATCAGTCGTCTCTGTCCTTTCGCAATGTGAGCTTAAGTTTACTAAATTTTTTGCATGTATTTTACTTTCCTTTTACGCTACCAGATTTTTAAAATGCTCTATTGACAAAAGTCTGAAACGTTATTGTATTAATTTAATAATACCTATCATTGACAATGACTAAAACTTATTCATATAAAAAGCATTGCTATGATGCTTGAATCGAAACCTTTAAGTTTTACACAAGCAGTAATACTGTTCGGTATGGCGTTTTCCTAAGTTTAAATAAAGAGATTTCTACCTGTGTTTGCTCATGCATTAACATCCTTAAGAACACCATTCTCTTTTGACATCACGTTGCTGAAATTTGTAAATTTGTTCATTATTTAGTCAAAAGTCTATAATTGAATTTGCGTTAATGTAGCTTGATTCTCTTCTTATTAACTTTTAGTCTAACCTTGTTTCAGTTCGTGCTTAAAACATTAAGTTTTTCTTGTATATAGTTTCCTCTAGTAGCAATCATATATTTTATTTCTCTCTGGTAGAAATCGTATGTCGCCAAAACCTAAAGCATCTAAGGAGCCGTTAAAGCTCCATGGTATACCTCTTTGGCTTGTTTGCAATATTTGTTTAATAATAGTCTGCACAGGTATTATTAATTATAAAAGAAAATTAAAGTTTGCGAAGAGTCATGTCGAACGCGAATTTATCTGTTAATTCGTATTTTTACTAATTTTAAAAATATCAAGAAGTATTTGCTTTCCAAGTTTCATATTTGTAATTCGTTAAATACTAATTCCGACGTTTCACTGATGATAGCTTTCCTTTTTGCCTCCTAATGCAGGAAATAACTTTTTCAATTACACCATCTGCTACTGTCGCCGTGTCACCGAAACGCATTTCATGAAAAACATATACCGGATATTTATTTGGCAATCGAAAACGCGACAATGCAGTTGAAAACGTTTTTGCCCCGAGTACGAAAATTATCGCAAATCGTATTTAATGGAAAATGTATTCTGAGCTGAATAATGTCTATTTATCTAAGATTTCGTATTTTCTTAAAGATTTAACAAGAACAAACACTGGATGATCTTATGGTATGAAAGTTTTAAAAGAAGAGGCTCCCTGGCAAATCACGTAGGCTAAGAAAATAAATATGTATTATCAGCCAACAGTGTGCTTCGCATAAAATCTCGAATTGCTTGATACTTTATAACATTCAATGTACTTTCACAGCCGGTTTTAATATAGAAGCACGAGATATTTACATTGCTTTTAGGAAAACGCGGTATAATTATATGTATATGTATACAGTGTGTATCAGCCAAATGGAATAAATTCGATAATAATTAAATGGAAGGGTGTTCGAAAAAACGCTCGGACACGTCGATTGGGATTTTTAGTTGCGTATTTTTTTAAATAAAAAGTTTATATACAAGGTGTGTCATGTAAAAGTGGTCAATACCAACTTTCTTATTTTAAATGCAACATCCTATCAAATATTAAATTTTTGGATTCTTTAGAAAATTCCAGACATATTTCATGTACAATGTCCTATACCTATCTTCGACTGTTTCGGAAATATTAAATGTTTTCAGATTAATAATTTTGCTTACAATTACAATAAGATTTTCACATAATAGTTTGTTTACCGAACTATTAAGTGAAAATCTTTAATTGTACTTTTGCTTCGTTTTAAAATACCTTGCCTTAGCAAAGTGTTGTCAGTGTCATAACAGTTTGAATGTCGTTAACTACAATTCAGTAAAATGGTTCATTTAACAGAAATGCACAAAATAACAATTTTGCAGATGATTGGTTATGGAGATAACACACGGACACAAATGGAAGTTGCTCACTTATTTCATGAGAAAAATCCAAATTTTCCGCTTATATACCAAGGAACAATTAGTAAAATAGAAAAGCAGTTTCGCGAGTTTGGACATGTAAGGCAAATAAAAAAAGCAGCTGCGAATGCAGTAAGTAATGATACCAAACTGGATATTGTGCTTGGTGTTTGAAGAAAACCCGTATACTTCTAGTAGACAAGCAGCGTCAATATTCGATGTTTGCCATTCATCGATTACTCGCACATTAAAATAAAATAAAATGCAGCTCTATAAAATTATACCAACTCTGGAGCTCATGGAAGACGACTTTGATATGAGAACGTATTTTTGTGAAGAAATGATGACAATGTTAGATAACAATGTGAACCAATTAGAACATATTTTATTTTCTGATGAGTGTACCTTTACGCTTCACGGTCATGCTAATCGTCAAAATTGCCGCTATTGGTCCAGGGAAAATACTTACTGGATGAGGGAAGAACATACGCAATACCCTGAGAAGGTTAATGTTTGGGCAGGAGTTGTTGGAGATCATATCGTAGGTCCTTTTTTCATTGATGGAAATTTGAATGGCGACAATTATTTAGCATTGCTTCAAAATAATCTCGTGCCAGCTTTAACAAACTTATATCCTGATCTAGCAAACCCACAAGTTCCAGCAAATACGATGTGGTTCCAGCAAGATGGAGCACCACCCCATTACCAAATCAATGTCCGGCAGTACGTCAACCAAATATTCCCGAATTGGTGGATAGGTAGGCGAGTCGATGGAATGGCCAGCACGATCCCCTGATTTAACGCCATTAGACTTCTTCTTATGGGGATATATCAAGAGTATAGTATACAAAACTAAACTCCTCGACTTAGCTGACTTAATAATGACGAATAATAGTTGCGATTAGATCGGTCACACCTGAGATGTTGAGCAACGTTAGAAAAAATTTTTATTTAAAATTAGGATGTTGTCAAGACGTTTGCGGCGAACACTTTGAACATCTCCTACAGTGACATTCATGTTTTTCTTGTTATTTTTTACATTATCAAAAATTTTTCAAATTAATCTGAAAACATTTAATATTTCCGAAACTTCGTATTTATACTAATCATGAGTCGCTGCACAGGCCACGCCCCCAATGCGCCTACTCACCCCTCTACAACCCGCTCATTCCGCGAATATAAAAACGCTCCCTCGTAGGTATAGGACATTGTACATGAAATATGTCTGGAATTTTCTAAAGAATCCAAAAAATTTAATATTTGATAGGGTGTTGCATTTAAAATAAGAAAGTTGGTATTGACCACTTTTACCTGACACTAAACTTTTTATTTAAAAAAATACGCAACTAAAAATCCCAATCGACGTGTCCGAGCGTTTTTTCGAACACCCTTCCATTTAATTATTATCGAATTTATTCCATTTGGCTGATACACACTGTATGTATATATATATTGTATATATATATATATACATATATATATATATATATATATATATATATATATATATATACATATATATATATATATATATATATATATACTGAATTTTATTTTTATTTGAGTTACTAGCTTCTCAGACAACACTTTTTTTTTTAAATAATACAGTTAAGTAATTTGTTTACTTACTTTACTTAAATATTATTAGTAACCAGCATATATCAGGTGAGGTTAATTAATTCTCGTGTACATTTTCGTTGACATTGAGTACGTTTGGGGGTTATATTTTTCAATGAACTTTAATGTGTCAAATGTGTTTTTGTCTGTAAATGAAACTACTTTTCGGAGTAAAAGATAGCTTAATAAATTTTTCTATATTTTCTATATATCGTTTTAAATAAATTATTATTGGGTCTGGGAAAAAGTTCGTGGCGTTTTTTCAGTAAAATTCAACTGGTCCCCGCATGGCGCGTGGACGAATTCATTTAAACCGAATATGCTCCATTATTATCGACAATGTTTCGCCATTTTTTTGGTAGATCCATGATCCCATCGGTGAAAAACTTCTGTGGTTTCTGGTCGAAAAACTGAATCAAGTAGTTTTCACAGGCTTCTTTTGAAACCAACTTAATTCCATTGAGAGAGTTCTGCAGAGATCGAAACAGATGATAGTCAGAGGGTGCTATATCCGGACTGTAAGGTGGGTGCATCAAAACTTCCCAACCAAACTCTCTCAATTTTTGACGGGTCATCAAAGAAGTGTGTGGTCGGGCGTTGTCATGATGGAAGACAACACCTTTCCTATTAATCAATTCGGGCCGTTTTCTTTCAATCGCCTGGCGTAATCTCTCTAGTTGTGCACAGTAGAGTTGAGAATCAATCGTCTGACTAGTTGGAAGTAGCTCGTAGTGGACGATTCCCCTCCAGTCCCACCATACACACAGCATCACTTTTTTTGGCGTCAATGTTGGCTTAGCGAACGCTTGTGACGGCTCTCCATCCTTTATCCACGATCTTTTACGCTTCCGATTATCGTACGTAATCCATTTTTCATCTCCGGTTATTAAACGTTTCAGAAACGGCTCGATTTCATTCCGTTTCAGCAGCGCATCGCAGATGTTAATTCGGTCAATCATGTTTTTCACGCTCAACTCATGAGGAACCCATACGTCAAGCTTTTTTTGTAACCAGCTTTGTGTAAATGGTTCAAAACAGTTTTGTGGTCAATGCCTAGCTCCATGCCAATATCGACACTGCTGATATGCTTATCTTGTTGGACTTTTTCAAGAATTTCATCAGATTTTTCAGTGATTGGACGACCGCAGCGTGACTCATCTTTCACATTGAAATTTCCAGAACGAAAGCGAGCGAACCATTTCTGCGCAACAGATTTCGATAAAGTACCTTCACCGTACACAGCACAAATTTTATCACAAGCCTGCGCAGCGTTCTTCCCCTTATCATAATAATATTGCAGAATATAGCGAAATTTCTCATTATTCTTCTCCATTTTCAAGTGCGAATAACTTTCCAACCACTGCACCGATTACAATGTTTCTACGCTCAAACTAACGTTCGGAAGGTCATCTAAAAAACGAGCCGTCGGTGGTGTCGCTGTGACTTGTTGTTCTTTAGTTATCGGCAACCAATGCCATCTATCGGGAAAAACGCCACGAACTTTTTCCCAGACCCAATATTATTAATTGTTTATTAAAACTTTCTTCAGAAGTAATTCTACCTAAATTAGTGTATTTTTTTACACACCGTTAATGATGATGAATTTTAATTGATCATAATCTATCTTTTGTTTGACTTTCTTCATTGGTTCAATATTTTAATTAAATTAAATGACATTTATTATATGTGGGATTTCTTAGCTTTTCCTTGTGTTGACTATACCCTGAGAAGATAGTTACTCAACTATGGATGGAGATTCCTTGTTAACTCTTTAACGACCACAGGGACACCGGTGACCCAAAGCAAAAATACTGAACAGCTCAATATCGAAAAGAAAAATAGGTGCCA
This sequence comes from Dermolepida albohirtum, assembly GCA_031893035.1. NCBI lineage: Eukaryota > Metazoa > Arthropoda > Insecta > Coleoptera > Scarabaeidae > Dermolepida > Dermolepida albohirtum. The sequence goes on along the minus strand of JAVIWB010004657.1, from coordinate 175 downwards.
TTTTACTCTTAATTAACTCGTTAGCGTATCTGTTCTCAACATATTGAATTAAAACAACTTCGGTTGCACCTTTTTTGATTTACTGTGTGTGAAAGTTTACAGTTTTCGGGATACTGTGTTCGAGAATTGTGCAAAGTATAAAAGTGATTTTTAAAATTTTATATCGCAATATATA
>JAVIWB010004656.1:0-61743 GCA_031893035.1 Dermolepida albohirtum | reverse complement strand
ACAATGTGAAACCATACAAGTTTAATCGCCTGTCAAAAATTATTAAATTTTTGGCGGGCAATTAAACTTGTACGGTCTCACATTATCTATTAACGAGCAAACATAATTTTTGGCGCTATTTGTCTTACTTTAGAAGTATCAAAAGAATAAAATTGAAGAATCTTTCAAATTTAGTTGTCGTTAAAGTCCAATTTTTTTTATCTAAATATTTCCAGCTTTTCGGAAGTTTTCTAAAGACTTTGTCCTTTAAAAAAAACACCAGAAAAATCTGTGAATATCAACGAAGCATCTTCCACCATTTCTAAACATAAAACATTCTTCAATATAAACACAACCGCAAAAGCCTGCACAATTAAAACAATTACAAAAGCATCGTCGAAAAAATAATCTTAAAATTATTCGTAATACTCTTTGTTTTCAAATTTGACATGTCAATTTCTAATCATAAAACCTATTCTGGTTATCTAGGTTTAGAGAAGAGATTTGCTGCTCAAAGGTATCTATCTACACCAGAAAGAGTTGAGCTGGCAGGAGCATTATCTTTAAGCGAGACTCAAGTGAAAACGTGGTTTCAGAATAGGAGAATGAAACACAAGAAGCAGATGAGGAAAGTGCAAGAGGATAAAAACCTAAACACCAGCAACAGCAGTTCAAATAGTAATCCCCTTTTAGCGTCGTCATCTGGAAGTAATGATAAACTGCGCGGTAAGTGACAGAGCTTATATTGTTCAGATATTTTTGTTTGTAGTCGATGCAAATTTTGTTTTTGAAGGGAATTTAATTGTATGTGTATGTATAGTAATTAATAACGATTAAAGTGCTAAGGAAATTGTCCGAATCTTTAAAGTTTCTTATACTGTTGTCCTTCCTAAATAAATAGTAAAAATTCTGTAATATACGAATCACAAATATAGGAAATACATGAAACGAAAGAGCGTAGATATTGTCGAACTTACGTCAAGGGTAAATTTGTTTTTACCAGGTCTACTGGAAAGATATTACCAGTTCTTTTTAACAGATGTCGCTAGGCTTAACAATGCAACGTTATGATTTGACACATATGTCAGTTTATTTCACTGACATCAAGCTTCAAAGTCGTACATGTTATATTTCGCGAAAGTAACACTGTCATAGATTTATACATCTTTAAAAATGTCAAGTTTCGTGCCTGAAAAAGTGCATTTGCAGCACGCATTACTTTTCTTATTTAATCAAAAGAAAAAAGCCGCTGAAAGTCATCGTTTGCTGGTAGAAACTTACGATGATCATGCTCCAACCTTAAAAACATGTGAGGCGTGGTTTCCACAATTTAAAAGTGGTGATTTCGACATGCAAGACAAAGAATGTTCCGGTAGACCGAAAAAGTTTCAAGATGCGAAACTGAAGTAGTTATTGGATGAAGAGCCAACACAAACTCAAAGCCAATTGGCAGAAGCGTTAAACGTGACCCAAGAAACGATTATCGGCCGACTACGAGCAATGGGAAAAATTCAAAAGATGGGAAAATGGATGCCACATCAATTGAATGACAAGCAAATGGAAAATCGTCTGTGAAATGCTGCTTCAAATGTATGATCGGAAGTCATTTCTGCATCGAATAGTGACGGGTGATGAAAAATGGGTTTATTTCGAAAACTCTAAGTGCAAAAATCATAGTTTTCATCTGGCAAAGCCTGCCCATCAACTCCAAGGCCAAATCGTTTTGGTCGCAAGACAATGCCCTGTGTTTTGTGGGACCAGAGCGGCGTAATACAATATATTACGAACTGTTAAAACCTGATGAAACAGTTAATACTGATCGCTACCGACAACAAATTACTAATTTCAACCATGCTTTGATAGAAAAACGTCCAGAATGGACCCGAAGACACGGTAAAGTGATTTTACAGCACAATAACGCGTCGTTTTATAACAAAAAACCGGTCAAGCGTTGAAAGCACTTGGATGAGACACAATATCGCACCCGCCGTACCCTCCAGACCTTGCCACGTCCAACTATCACCTTTTCGCGTCAATGGGACACACGCTTGCAGAGCAGCACTTCGCCAATTACGAAGAAATTAGAAAATGGCTCGATGAATGGTTTGGCTCAAAGGACAAATAGTTTTTTTTGGGATGGCATCCACAAATTGCCTGAAAGATGGGCAAGATCTGTAAAATCAAATAGCCAATACTTTGAATAAATAAATTTTTGCATTTTCTTGAAAATTATGTAATATTTTTACGAAAAAAACCGGTAATGACTTTCTGGTACACCCAGTATTTTGGATGGCGTTAATAGTTTAAAGACAGTTGGATATATTGCGAGATACAAAGCGGTTCAAGGAATCCAATGGGTGAGCCAACCCAACATTGGAGCACTGGGTAATTATTCTCGCAAATATACATTTAACTTTCTTTAAATATCTGCCAGTTTTTTAATTCTTCTAGCCCAAACTTAAACATTTCTACAATTTGTACTCGCTGGATTCCGTATATTTTAACACTAGCACACTAGTGGACTACAAGGAAAATAGAATAACGTCTTGTGAGAACTGAAGACGATGTTATATAAGTAGGTGAAAATTAAGTAGCAAAACAAACAATAAGCTAATAACTTCCTCCAAAAAAAGCAACTGCACAAAATTCGCTAAAGCTGGCCGCAGCTTATATTTTGTGAATGCATATGGTCTTACTGCCACTTAAAGATCTTCAGAGAACATTTTGCACGATGTTTTGAGTATAAAAAATCTTTTCGCGCAACGGTTACACATTTATTAATAATAAAAAATAAACTCATTTAAGCTTTGTTTCTTATATATTTTATTGTTATAAAATGTAAAAAATATTAACGTGTATTCAGCATTACACTCCCGAGATAAAGCAGGAATCCAAACTGTGGGTGAAACCGGATGAAACTGCGCCGATGAAAGTGAAAAGTGTTCGGAGAAGTCTGGTTACGTTCTTCTGAGATTGTCGAGGTGCGGTACTTATCGCCAACTTGGAACAATGCAAAACGTTCACCTGGGAGTATTCCATTTCGTTACTGGACTAATTGGAGGATGCTATTCAGAATAAGCATCCATATCTGGCCGAAAAGAACGCGAACGCATTATCGTGGTGAAGACGCACTCTTCACCACAATAAGCGTTTGTGTGCAAGTCTCTGGTTGTTGCTAAAACGCTGCATGACCTACGCTTGGAAATGCTTCCACGTATGCCACATTCCCCGGGTTTGGTTTCTGATGGTTATACTTCTTAACAAACCTGGAGAAATGAAAATTTCCTGCATAAAAAATCTAGAAAATTTAAAGACTTACCCCAAGTCCAATTTTGTTTTTACACATTTTAACCCCAATTTTTACCAACCGTAAATGTTTAATAAGAAGAAGCAATTATTCCTTGTAAACGCATGGTCTTCTTGAAAATAATATCAAATTTTTACAAACATTGATAGTTGATTCTCTTCTTTAATCAGAACATCCTCATAATTGTTTCGGGGATTACCGGACACTTCCTCCATAACAAGTCTCGAAAATGTAAATAACTACCTTAAGTCCGATTGTGTTTCTAAACATTTTGGGCCCATTTTTCTACTAACCATGAACATTTAACAAGAAGAGAAGCTAGTTCTTATAAACGCATGGTCTGCTTGAAAATAATGCCAATTTTTTTTACAAATATTAATGGTCAACTCTCTCCTCCTGTCGAAACTGATAATTGTCTCTGAGTTTACTGAAAATTTTCTTCAAAAAAGACTTGAAATTTTAAATAATTGTGTCCCAACTTTCTACCAACCATAACCATTTAATCAAATGATTATAATAAACCACGATCGCCAGCATAAAATAGTAGATGGCGCACCTTGTTTAAACAAACGAAAAACGTGTATCGAATTTCACCCAAATCGTTGTCAGCTACAATTTACTAAAATCGTCTTACTGTGATTAAGCGGCTTTGCATTCAATAAACGGAGTCTCCAGGGACGTCATTAAAACGGTATTAGGTCGGTCTTGGATATTTGAGCGAATTCAGCGACGTACTTCCCCCCCGACGAATTAATAGACGGTGTCCGTTGTATGCAATAATATTCCAGACGTATTGAGGTCGGTAAATTGAATAACAATGCATGACCGCCGGGGTATAAATCAATTACCGTGCGTTTATTGTAGGATAGACTGGCAAATTGAAGTATTTCATTTGTTTGTGGATGTGTAATTATTCGGATTTGGAATCAGTTGCATTTGGCAAAGCGAATAATTAGGGAATTCATTCCAAACGTCGACTATACTATCCTAACACTGTCACCTAACCAGACGGCCGTTCTAAATCGACTGAAATATAAATTAAATTTACAGAAATTCAGTTAGATATCAAATAACTCCACAAGAAATAGTCTAATGGTGTTAAATCACAACTTCTTGAAGGCCATTCAATATCATAATTTCTTGAAATAATCGAATCTCCAAACTTTTCTCGCAATAATTCTATTCTTGCATTTGCTGTGCGGCACGTAGCCCCGTCTTGTTGGAACCAAATGTTGTCAAGATCAACTTCTTCCAATGTCGGCCATAAAAAGTTGGTTATCATCAATCTATACCGCTCTCCATTGACTGTAACGGTGTTACCAGCTTCATTTTGAAAAAAGTACGGACCGATGACTCCACCATACCAAAAACCACACCAAACTGTTAATTTAGGTGAATATAATGGTTTTTCATAAATAATTTGTGGATTTTCTTCGCACCAAAATCGACAGTTTTGTTTATTTACCACACCATCCAGATGAAAGTGAGCCTCATCAGAGAAGATGATTTTCTTAAAAAAAAATCGTTATCGTTTTCAAGTTGTTCCAAGGCAAAATCAGCAAATTCACGACGTTTACGGTGGTCCAATGGCTTCAGTTCTTGAGTGAGAACAATTTTATAGGGACGCAAACCCAAATCCTTTCTCAAAATCCGCCAGGTTGTGGTTTGAGACAGTCGCAATTGTTGAGAACGTCTTGGAATCGACAAATTACGGTCTTCAGTAACACTTGCCTGAACGGCAGCAATATTCGCATTACTTCGAGCGGTTCTTTGTCTTATTGGCACTTGAAAATTATGTAAAGAAAATGTAACCTCAAAATTTTTAACAATTCGACGAATATCGAGCACACTTGGATGATTATTACGACCATAAAATGGCAAAAGCGCACGAAAAGTTGCAATTTGAGAACGATTATTTTGACAATAAAACTGGATAATTTGTAAACGTTGTTCTTGCGTATATCTCTCCATGATGAAATTGTAAACACTACTGAATACAATGAAAAACAAATGATAGATCATGACATATTACAAATGGCCGAAATGTCACTTCGAAATAATATCATCTCTATTGGAAAACCTTATACAATGGTAAAAATCGCTTTAACGTGATTTAGAACATGCACTATAATATTCAAAATAGAATGTTTTTTCGATCTGTCGTTTCGTCGACACATAACTACAGCTGTTTATCTTTTACTAGTGCAGAGCTGGCATATAGCTCTGTAACTCTCTCCGGAATGGTAACTTCCAGTTGGAATTGTATACATTTCAGAAGCCATGAAACTGTTGCTTATCGAGTAGATGGAGTCTCAAATCACAGGCGATTATCACAAAGTGAAAATCAAAAAATTGCATTTCTTATTTTGGCGTTGTACACTCTTTATGTAATAACATTCTTGAGTACTTCACACCAAACTATGTTTCGAATCGAAGCTTTATTATATACGCATATAAAGTCTTGATATTTAAACGATTCATCCTCTTTAGAAGATGGCATCCTTAACTTAGCGGTCGCGTAGATGTTCGTGATATGAACCCCTAATCGAATTAGACGTGTTTCTAAATTGGCCGACTTCGAGATAAGGGGCGTCAGCACGCCTTTCGCCTTTCCTTCATCTAACTAATTCACCCCCATTAAGTTCAGAACTCGCCCTAATTGATGTTACAAGATGCCGGTCGCTCAACGTCTTAGAACGCTCTTCTTGTGCGGTTGTACGTGTACGCGATGAAGTCAGAACTTGTCTCAACTCGACGAACTTAACGTACAGTTTTATTACTTCGATTAAACAGTTAAATACGGGACAAAGTGGAAGGGAATTTTGAATAATAGATCTTATTGAATATGTACGTGCAGTTGCTTTACGAGTATTAGTGTTTAATTCTTGTTAATTATTTCGTTTTAGCAATTAGTAATGGATAATTATAGTATAGTATAGATCTTTTTTGTAAAGTTTCAAATTTTCAAGTTCCTTCAATTATGAGATTAGGGAAGATATACTACTGTGGGCAAAAAGTAGTAAGACTTTGTTCACAATTTTTAAATTCTTAATTTATTCTTCCAAATCTATTTCGTCCCCCTCAAAGTAATCCCCCCTGGCCCCAATACACTTGTGCCAACGTTTATTCCAATTCCCGAAACAGTTGTTAAAGTCAATTTCAGGAATAGCCTTCAATGCGCGTAGTGATTCACGTTTAATGTCTTCAATTGACTCAAAACGGTTTCCCCGGAGCGGTCGTTTGAGTTTGCTGAATAGCCAGAAGTCACACGGAGCTAAATCAGGCGAATACGGTGGTTGCGGCACGATATTGGTTGAAAATTTGGCGAAAAACTCACGAAGAATTAATGCAGTATGCGACGGTGCATTATCGTGGTGCAAAAACCAAGAGTTGTCGGCCCATAATTCTGGCCTCTTTTTACGAATAGCATTGCGCAAACGACGCATATCACTCAAATAGTATTCTTTGTTCACAGTTTGGCCGGTCGGAAGGAATTCGGAGTGCACCACACCTCGATAATCGAAGAAAACTGTCAACATAACCTTGATTTTTGACTGCTTTGACATGGATTTTTGGGCTTCGGTTCACCTTTGATACGATATTCGGCCGATTGATCGTCTGTTTCCGGGTCATAAGCGTAGATCCAAGTTTCATCTCCAGTTATGATGCCTTTCATTTTGTCTTGATAGTCGGAAAACGTTTCGCAGACGTCAACGCGACGCTGTTTTTCGAAAAAAATGAGTGATTTTGGAACAAATCGTGTTTTCACTTTTTTTAGGCCCAAATGATCTTTCGAAATGGTTTTCACTGATCCTTCCGATATTCCAACGATGCCAGTAAGGTCTCTAACTGTTAATCATCGATTCTCAAGCATCAATTCCTTAATTCTATTGACGTGTTGATCACCAGTTGATGTTGATGGCCGTCCTGGACGTGGTTCGTCATCGACGCGTTCTCGACCCTCTTTGAATAATTTGTACCAATCAAAAACACTTGCTCGTGACAAAAATTATCACCGAAGGCGAACCTCAAAGCCTCTACAATAAAAGCAAGCAAATACACTTAGTCTTTGATATTAACTATATATTTTATTATTTGGAAGAATTTCGAATCAATCTTTCAATTTATTTATTTCAAATTGATTAAAATAAATAAAAAAAATTTAAATTATTCATTTTTTTCTCTCTAAATTGACAATAATTCTGCAATTTGATGTGGACATGCCCAATTTTCGAATTTAAGTCTTGACAAAGTTAAATTTGAAAAGCGGACATTTGTATTTCTTCATTTTTATTAAATATAAAGAACAAATCTTTAATTCATATATTATCGTCAATTTAGATTTAAGATTGGTATTTGTACTTTAAATAGAATATCTGATGTAAGCTCTAAAAATAAAATAAATAACTCGGAGAGTTCTGCACAAAGTGACTACCGTGCCATCTATTGAGATTGAAATTAATTATTTTATTTCCAAACAATTGTATTGGCTTGCCGCGCCATCTTTTAGACATAATAATTACTCATATAATTCAAATATTTCTTTCGAAGAATTTGTAATTTTAAAGAATTTCCTGACAATTTAATTAGTTTTAAAATACTAAATATTTAAATTTAATATATAGTTTTGATGATGCATACTTATCCATTTCTCCAAATATTGTATTTTGTAAAATATCGTAAAACTTCAGATTTTTAAAAACAATATTAAATTATTTTTTCGTTAGTTACAGGTTCACCTATGGATTTTTCGAACAGAAGCGCCCAAATTGATCCCAAACATACGCTAGATAGCAGCTACGGACCGTCACCTAGTTCTCAATCCAAAGACACAGACATAAGCGACTGTGACAGCGATATCGATATAGTGGGCGATGCAAAATCTGTACCTTATTCGTATAAGGGTGCATAAATATTGTCGTTATTTGTTCCGAGAAATTCTTTTCGCACGTACACTACCGTCCATATCAGTCCGGACACTCAAATAATTTTAAAAAAAAAGAGAAAAACGAATTTGTCAAAACATAAAATTTTTATTGCATTATTGTTTATAGACGTTTATAAAGTATAATAATAAAAACTACGTAATTCTAACGTTAAATAAATAAAGATATTTTAAACATTCCGCTCATCGGAGAAACCCCCTTTTACGCGAAGAATAGCCCGTACAAATCGAGACATCCGTTTCACGAGTTTTTCGACTCTATTCGGGATACTATTCCATTCTTCTTGCAATATGTTCCCAGGTGATTTATCGAGGCAGGACACACTTTTCGGACCCTCCTGTCCAATTCATCCAATAACAATTCTATGGAATTTAAGTTAGGGCTTTGCGGTGGCCATGTCATTATTTGTAATTCTGTGTTTGGGGTCGTTCTCTTGCATAAAAAATGTTCGTTGATTAAATTTAACCTCAATGGTATTGCATTTTCTTGAAATATTTCTAAATAATCCTCCTTTCGCAAAACAACCTCGATTCGCTTCAAATATCCTGTGCCGACGTAGCAAAAACAACCCCAAATAAGCACAGAATTTCTTCCTTGTTTGATGATTGGCACTATACTACTGTGGGCAAAAAATAGTAAGACTTTGTTCATAATTTTTAAATTCTTAATTTATTCTTCCAAATCTATTTCGTCCTCCTCAAAGTAATCCCCCCTGGCCCCAATACACTTGTGCCAACAAATCGTGCTTTCAACTTTCTTAGGCCTAAATGATCTTTCAAAATGGTTTTCACTGATCCTTCCAATATTCCAACGATGCCAGTAAGGTCTCTGACTGTTAATCGTCGATTCTCAAGCACCAATTCCTTGATTCTATTGACGTGTTGATCATCAATTGATGTTGATGGCCGTCCTGGACGTGGTTCGTCATCAACGCGTTCTCGACCCTCTTTGAATAATTTGTACCAATCAAAAACACTTGCTCGCGACAAATAATTATCACCGAATTTGATTCCGTACACAAAATTTAATGGAACTTCTTTGTTGAATAATTTCACTCATTGTAAAAATCGCCGAATGCACTTTTTGTACTTCAGAAAGACAAGCGTATGCTAAACACTAATGATTATTTTGATGTGACCTTTGGGACAGATGTCACTGACAGTCATACCAACCTAGAAAAAAAATATTTCGACGAATGGGTTTTCGCGCGAAATTTAAATTAAAAAGTTTTACTATTTTTTGCCCACAGTAGTACAATCCCGCAGCGTTCTTTGACCACTCACTGTTTTTACAAAAATACACCTTAATTGTTCAAACACTTTGATTCGACAGTCCAAAAGACCCTTTTCCAGTCATCCAGTGTCCAAATCTATGTGTTTCTGCCCTTCGTTGTAGTTTAGGCGTTTCCCCGTCGAAGTAAGGGTTTTCTTACAGCAATGAAGATTTGCAGCTTTCAATCTTCTTTTCACCGTAGTAACAGAAATTTTGCTTGCACACTCGCGATTCATTTCTGTGGCGATTTTGGGTGTTGTCAGTCTCCTATTGCGTTTACACAGCAATTTTATACGCTCATGCTTGGTTATCAAATTCGTAGAGGTCTTAATGTAAATGTTTTATATTTAAACGCAATTACATTATTTTTCGAACAGTTTACTAGATTTCACCCGTTATCCGAACTAATATCGACGATAGTGTACACTGTTAAATAAATATATCATGTACATTTATTAGATATATAAAAATAAGTTAAAAAAGATAACCTTTAGTACAAGTTTGTCAGAAAAGTTTCTTTTAACCGTAATGTACTTAAAAAAAATTTTATTAATTTACTGATTATAAACAAAAACAAATAAAAAACGTTATTAATTACTTTTGTTTTCTTTAGTTCATACTGAATATACCTTTGGGAAATGATAATAGATTGTTTGAGGTTATGTTAAAAACATTTAAAAAATTGTCATTCTTCTAGATGATTGTGAAAACGTTTTTATATTTTTAATATATGAAAATGTGTTTTTGAAGAAGCAAGTAAACTCTTAGCTGATGATTTGTTATGTATTGTGTTGGCAACTAAGTACTTTCGGTTTTTACTGACAGAGAGCGTTGCTTTATTTTTTGTATAACGTATGTTAGTGCTGTACTTTACCGTTTGTCGCGTGATACTAGTCACACTGACGTAACTTCAGAAGCAAGTAGTGCGTGATTTTTATTAAAGCTATTAGTTGTGGGTTAATTTTAAATGGAGTGCAGAAACGAACATTTTCGACATATTTTACTATTTTATTTCCGTAAAGGAAAGAAAGCTGCTGCGGCTCACAAAAAGATATGTGAAGTTTATGGGGCTAATTGCTTAACAGAGCCACGTGACAGAATTGGTATAAAAAAATTCCGTTCTGGAGATTTTTCCCTCAAAGATGAGCAACGTTCTGGTCGGCCTACTGAAGTTGATGATGACCAAATCAAAGTCATAATTGAAGAGGATCGTCATATAACTGTTCGAGATGTTGCGGGCAGGCTACATGTATCGCACACAACAATTGAAAAACATTTAAAATGTCTTGGGCTAGTTAAGAAGCTTGATATTTGGGTACCTCACGAATTGAAAGAAATTCATTTAACACAAAGAATCAACTTTTGCGATATGCACCTTAGACGAAATGAAACCGACCTTTTCTTAAAAAGAATCATCACTGGTGATGAAAAATGTGTCCTGTACAGTAACATAGTTCGAAAACGATCATGGAGCAAACACGATAAACCGCTCAAACCACATCGAAAGCTGAATTGCTTCCGAAAAAAAATCATGCTGTCAGTTTTGGTGGGATTACAAAGGTGTTGTGTTTTTTGAGCTGCTTCCAAGGAACCAAACGATCAATTCTCATGTTTACTGTCAACAATTATAAAACTGGATGAAGCAATCAAAGAAAAACGGCCAGAATTGCCAAATCGGAAAGGTGTAGTTTTCCACCTAGATAATGCAAGGTCTCACACATCTTTGGCAACTCGTGGGAAACTATTGGAGCTTGGCTGGGAAGTGATGCCACATCCCCCATACAGCCCTGATCTAGCACCATCCGATTACCATTTATTTCGAAGTTTGCAGAATTCTTTGAATGGTAAAACTTTCACAAATGACGATGACCTTCACTCGCACCTGGTTCGGTTTTTTGCTGATAAGGACCAGAAATTTTATAAGCGCGGAATCATGCAGCTGAAAGAAAGATGGCAAAAGGTCATTGAGCAAAATGGAAAATATATAATTGATTAAAAACTATTCTTTGTTTAAAAAAAAGTGTTTTATTTTATACTACAAAACCGAAAGTACTTAGTTGCCAACCCAATACTTGGGGAAATGATAATAAATTGTTTGAGGTTATGTTAAAAACATTTAAAAAATTGTCATTCTTCTAGATGATTGTGAAAACGTTTTTATATTTTTAACAAATGAAAATGGGTGCCCGTGTTTTTGAAGAAGCAAGTAAACTCTTAGCTGATGATTTGGATATGTAATTTTACCGAAGTTTAAGCTTTTTATTCTATTTTTATACGCAAAACTTAAAAGACAACCCACGTACGCCAATCCATTCAAGCATTTAAAATGACGTCGTCAAATACACTTATCGCCCAGCGAAAACTTTTATCGGTGACATTGAACTAATAATAAAACTTTAATCTTCAATGGAATGATTCAAATTTAAAGTTCAACGACATTTGTATCTGCAAGTCAGTCTACTTACCTATACTGCGTTTCAAAGAGAGAGGCAAGTTTCTGAACAGACTCTAAGCCCAAATTACAACCAACAAAATTCGTGAATATTAGAACTGAAAAGTAAATGACTCAGTTGTATTGTTACATAATTCACACATTAGAATCCTTTTTTATGTGTTGATATTTCTTTAGAAAACAATTTTATTTGTTATTTTAAAAATGTTAAAATACGAGGGTTATAATTCGGTAACTGGCAACACTGTTAATGTTGCCTCCGATACGATGATTGCATCGTGAAGTTTGTCATTTTCGACAATATATTCACCTTGACAGTTTTATTATCCGGTCGCTATTTCTATTGTTGAAAACTTGAAAATTTTATGTCGGTGAAAAAATGGAATCAACTCGCGAACATTTTCGTGCAATTATTTTTCATAACTTCGGCGTGGATTATCTCAACAAGAATGCATCGACGAGCTGAATTCTTTGCATGGTGGTGAAGCACCATCGAAAACTACAGTATATCGTTGGTATAATGAATTCATACTTGGACGGCGTTCTTTGGACGATGGATTTCGTGAAGGTCGTCCCACAAATGGTGTTGTGTCGTGAAACATTAATGCAGTGTCTGAATTGATAATGCAAGACCGTCATGTGACATACCGTGAGATCGAGGCATTTCTAGGTATTAGTAACACCAGCGTGCATAAGAAACTGCATGAACAGTTAGCCGTTAAGAAGATATGTTCACGTTGGGTACCACATAATTTAACAACCGCTCAAAAAAGGGCTCACGTCGATTGGTGCCAAGAAATGCACAAAAAATACAATGGCGGTGCTTCAAAAAACATTTATAAAGTCGTCACAGGTGATGAATCATGGATCTATACGTATGAGCGCGATAGTAAACACCAGTCGACTGTGTGGGTATTCCAAGATGAACCAAAACCAACAAAAGTTGTTCGCGCTCGAAGCACATCAAAACAAATGCTCGCCTGTTTTTTCGGAAAAACCGGTCACATTGCAACCGTGTCTTTGGGGAGTTGTAGAACGGTCAATTCCGAATCGTACGCAACTACTTGTTTGCCAAAAGTTTTTGAAAACATAAGGAAAACAAACCGAAAACGGCAGATCATTCTCCAAAATGACAATGCGAGCTCTCACAATTCAGTTCAAACAATTGAATATTTGACCGGGCAAAACATTGAATTGATGACCCATCCGCCCTACAGCCCTGATCTAGCTCCCTGTGATTTCTTTTTGTTTCCACACAAGGAGAATAAACTTCGTGGTCAACGGTTTTCTACGCCGGAAGAGGCAGTTAGGCATTCAAAACTCATATTTTGGAGATACCGCCTTCACAGAGGCAGTAATACCTTTCGGATTGGTTTAAACGAATGCAAAAGTGCATTGATTTTCAAGGAGAATATTTTGAAAAGCAATAAAACCATTTTCGAAAATAAAAATTTTTTTGTTTGCTGTTCCCGAAATATAAACTGCTACCCTCGTATTTAGAATTGTTTACATCGTTTCAAGAAATATCTACATTTACTAACTTAACCTTACTGTATAACTTGTGAAACGTTTTATTCAAAGTCAACGCACATACAAACGCCTTCATTTCATCGATTCCTCTTCAAAATACAGTAGTTTTAGGTAAAGCCATCACCCATTCTATATATCCCATATACATGAGCACATATGTATATACATACATATAAAACACGTACGAGTGTTTCTCCTCTTTCCACTTGCCCCGACCGACATCGAAATCGAGCAGCAATCGACTTCTAACGAACACTATTCTTTGGGCAAACATGCCCAATAATGCGTCAATTTTCCAGTAGTGGATATATCATTCGTTCGTACGCGATTTGTACTCCCATCTCTTTCCGCCCAGCCTTACTTGAGTGTTTTCCCCGATTTCTTCTTGTCGTTTTTCTTTCCGTATGATATTTTGTTCATCACGTAGTCGAAGTTTTAGATTTTGTTAAGACTCGACGACTGTGATGTATAGATTTAGTTTCTTTCTCTTCCTTTCCGTACGTACTATAATATGTGAAGATATAAGAACGATTCAATTTGCTTTCCAATATATTATATGGATATTACACGTAGGATGAATTCTATACTTCGTCCCTTATACTCTCAAATCACGCGATTGATTTTTCTTGTTTGCTATTCCCGAAATATAAACGGCTAATCTCGTAGTAGTCATTACAGATACGACCATGTAATTTTACCTTCCTCTCAACCAATGAGAATTAACTGTCATTTGGGTCTGTTCAGAAATGTCTCTCTCTCCTTCTGAAATACAATATACCTTCGCTCCTAAAATAAAATGCCTCGTATCGAATTAAAACACCATTCTTCTATCTATCCATTTATTCACTTATTTACTTGTTCATAAATAAAAAAAATACTTAAATATACAATTACAATTTAAAAAATTACAAGTATATATAAATATAAAGAAATCTCGTTTATTTGTAATGAAGATCACAAGAGTTAAGATTGTTATGTTGAAATGTACAAGTACACTTAAGAACTAGAACATTATTAATTGGAAAGATCCCTAATATCTTTTAAAATGCATTTTAAATATTTTTAAAGGCAGCTTAAATCGTGTACAATTTAAATTTAAAAATTAGTAGATAAAATAGGGACGAGAGGGGGGACGAAATATATACCAGGTCGGCTGAAAAGTCCCCGGTGTGACACATAGATGGCGTTACTGTTATTAAATCCATATGTTTTTTAGATAGTACTAACCTTCAAACGAAACTTGTCAAAATTTGACAGCAATCCTACCATTAGTTACTGAGATATTGCGTTAAGAGTGAAGCTACTTTTATTATTTAAAAAAATGAAAAAAAAAGAATTTCGTGTGCTGATAAAGTACTGCTTTTTGAAGGGAAAAAATACCGTTGAAGCAAAAGCATTGCTTGATGAGGAGTTTCCGGACTCTGCGCTAGGAAAATCAACCATAATTGATTGGTATGCTAAGTTTAAACGTGGTGAAATGAGCACCGAAGACGGCGAACGCAGTGGACGACCAAAAGAGGCTGTCACCGACGAAAACATCAAAAAAGTTCGCAAAATCATTTTAAATGACCGTAAAGTAAAGTTGATCGAGATAGCTGACATCCTAAAGATATCAAAGTAACGTGATGGACACATCGTGCATGAATATTTGGGCATGCAGAAGCTCTGTGCAAAATGGGTGCCGCGCGAGCTCACATTCGATCAAAAACAACAACGAGTTGATGATTCTGAGCTGTGTTTGAAGCTGTTAAATCGTAATAAAACCGAGTTTTTGCGTCTATATGTGACAATGGATGAAACATGGATTCATCACTACACTCCAGAGTCCAATCGACAGTCAGCCGAGTGGACTGCACGCAATGAACCGGCTCCAAAGCGTGGAAAGACGCAACAGTCAGCTGGAAAAGTTATGGCGTCAGTTTTTTGGCATGCGCATGGAATAATTTTCATAGATTATCTTAAAAAAGGCCAGTCCATCAACAGCGACTATTATACAGCGTTATTGGACCGTTTGAAGAACGAAATCGCAAAAAAACGGCCCCATATGAAGAAGAAGAAAGTGCTGTTTCACCAAGACAATGCACCGTGTCACAAATCAATGAAAACAATGGCCAAATTAAGTGAATTGGGTTTCGAATTACTTCCCCATCCACCGTACTCTCCAGATGTGGCCCTCAGCGACTATTTCCTGTTTGCAGACCTCAAGAGAATGCTCGCCGGGAAGAAATTTAGCAGGGATGAGGAGGTGATCGCCGAAACTGAGGCCTATTTCGAGGCTAAAGACAATTCGTACTACAAAAATGGTATCGAAAAGTTGGAAGAACGCTATAATCGGTGTATCGCCCTCGAAGGCAACTATGTTGAATAATAAAATCGAATTTTGCCAAAAAAACTGTGTTTTACTATGGTAAACCGGGGACTTTTTAGCCGACCTGGTATTTAGAGATTTTTAAAAATTATTTAAAAATTATTTTAAAAAAATACATAATTGTGCCTGGTCTTGCATATATAAAACATATATATTTACATTTTCTACATAATTATCGTCACCTAATCATATACTTAAGCTACAGTAAAAAAAGACATCATCTATACACAACCTAAAATTAAAAAAATCAAAAAGTAAATCGATTACATCTTTGGGTACAGAAATAACCGTTTACACTAGTATTTCTTAAATATATATATATATATATAAGAGAGAGGAAGGGGGGAATGCTGATGTATATTAGAATATCACCCGGTATACTAAATGTACAGATGTACTCGATTTTTTTTAATTGGGGTTTTTGAAAGATTGTATCGAACGCTTTCGTCGCTTTTTTATGTACAAGTTCGGACGATTTTATTAGAAGTTATTGCTCTCAAAAAATCAACGAACGTAACAGTGTGAACACGGGAATTGTGATCACGTGATGTTGTTGGATATGCGCTCTTATTCCTACGTTTTCCCATATTAGGCCTTGGTAGTTAATGTTGGGCGTTGAGATTTCTAATGGAAAGAAATCGAAGTGTTACTATTTGAATATTTACATGTGTGAACAAAAAATATGTCAGCATAACCCTATTCGACTGAACGATTGCCAGTTTCGTGAGGTTATGTACAAACAACCAACTTGATCAATATTAATTCTTCTTGAATTGTAATTCTAATGGATGGACGAGTAGTGACATCTACTTAAATACTTATCTCTTTTGTAAGCTAAAAAAATCAATGTTGGACGTTGAGATTTCTTATAACGGGTTTTCCAATAAGGACTTGACAAATTTTTTTCAAAATAAAATGCAGACCATTTGAGATATTTCAAAAACTTTATTATCGAGTTGAAGTACAATCAAAACATTTTTGAATAGAACTCGACTTCGTTCATATGGCCACCGCGGGCACGTTTGCAGCGGTCGATTCGTTGGACCCAATTTTCGATGACTCGGCCACACAATTCGGCCGAAACGGCTGCTATTTCGCGTTCAATGTTGGCTCTGAGCTCTTCCAATGTTGTCGGCTTGTTGGCATAGACCAATGACTTGACGTAGCCCCAAAGAAAAAAAGTCTAGAGGCGTTAAATCGTACGAACGAGGCGGCCAATCGACTGGTCCATTTCTTGAAATAACACGCTCATCAAACTTACTCTTCAATAAATCGATTGTAACGTGTGCTGTGTGGCTTGTGGCACCGTCCTGCTGAAACCACATGTTGTCCAAGTCCATATCTTCCAATTCGGGCCAAAAATAATCGGTAATCATGGCGCGATAACGATTACCATTCACAGTAACGTGACGATCATTATCGTCGACGAAAAAAATGTGGCCCTATGACGCCGCCGACATGCAAACCGCACCAAACAGTTATTTTTTGTGTATGAAGTGGTGTTTTCACCCGACCAATAACGCATATTTTGCTTATTGACGAACCCGTTGAGCCAAAAATGAGCTTCGTCACTGAAAATGATTTTGCGATGAAATTGATCATCTTGGCGCATCTTTTCCAGAGCCCAATCGGAGAACGTACGTTGCTTCAAATGGTCCATCGGCTTCAATTCTTGAGTCAGCTCGATCTTGTATGGGTGTAAACCAAGATCCTTACGCAAAATTCGCCATAAAGTGGTCTGGGCGATGCCCAACTCTTGAGAACGCCGTAGAATTGACTGATTTGGATCATTTGCTACGGACGTTTCAACGGCAGCGATATTTTCTACACTTCGACCAACCCGTTGTCTCACTGGCATGGCAACATCACACAACGAATATGTAGACTCAAATTTTTGCACTAAACTTGTTACTGCCTGTCTACTAGGGCGAGAATTACGACCGATAATCGGAGTTGACGCTCTTAAAGTAGCGGTCACCGACTCCGAATTTCTGTAGTAAATTTTTATAATTTGCAGACGTTGTTCGTTCGTGTACTTTACCATGATGAAAATGTTAAGTTTACTGAATAAATTGACAGTGACAGTTCGATGATTAGTGAAAGGGTGCGTTCACAAATTGAATTAAAAGTTGTCAAGTCCCTATTGGAAAACCCTTTATAACTACAAGTTCCCAAACAAGAATGCACTATACTATCTGCAACTTGCTATACTATACTTGCATCTTGTAAATCTGTACATATTTTTCAGACTTATCCTTGCTTTAAATAGTAGAAAACACTACAAATCTTGAAATAAAATATCTATCTTTAAAACAGGGTAAACACCTACAAGATCAATTTCAACAACAAATGAAAAGAATTAAGTGCCACATATTAAGCCGACTATTACAATATTCAATTAACGTGTGTAATAATCTTGCAAAAGACATCGCTTATCAACCATTTCCAGCTGCTAAAACGAACATTTTTAATCGACATAAAATTTGACGAGTCAAACGAACTGACAAAGTACTAATCATTGATGAAGTTAGTTGTTTATGCTTAGTAACCCGTGAAATTAGATAATGTTGATGTTTGTTGACAGTTTGACATCTGTCAGAATTGTAAATTCAAAAAATTTTTTTAAAAAACTGCAAAAGAAATAGTTGAAAAATCGCATACTTTCTTTTTTTAAATAAAATTTTTGAAATTGAATAAGTTATTGGTATAATGAGGGGAGAAGAAACAACCCGAACTTCTTTCAGAACGAATACAATACAAAACAGGCATCGCAAAAAAAAAAACTGACAAAATCCACGTTTGCGAACACTTTTGTTTTTACGAAAGCACAAACTCTCAAAAAATGCTGAAAAATAAAATGGAAAAAATAAAATTATATACACAAGGCATCAAGAATTACTTTTATTTGATTCTTTTTAATTTCAAAAGCATATACTTTAAAATTACCAATTATTGCTTGCGAGACTTAATACTGTAATTTATTGATTGAATATTCTAATCGAAAATATCCATCCATAGATGTATTTAATCTAATCTAAAGCTACCTAAATCATCGATACCAAATATTCAATCAAAATATGGTTAAACATTTTTTAATGATATTCTCTCAATACCTTGAGTATACTCTAACAACATACCTGTATAAAAACACCAACGAAACACCTATCAAAGTTACAGAACTAACTGTCATCGAAACAGCATCACCTCTTTGGTACTGATCACAAGCGGGAGGACATATAGGATTGATCGTTTCTAAATACACAACAAATTAACAAACGAAAGTAACAATGCTCACAAAACAATATTCTAAATGCATACACACTCACTTGAAATGAAACAATACATCCTCAATCGAAATACATACAGTGCGATAAAAGGAACATTACCAAGTTTACTTACCGAAAAGCTCCACTTCTGCTTGTGCAGTACCTAATTTGTTAGCCGCTTTGCAAATATATTTTCCATACTGTCTCTTCTCAATTGTAATAGCACGCAATGTACTATCCGTAAATTCTTCAGCAGCTCCGAATGTTGCGATACTAGAAAATAAAGAATTGAACAAATTTATACTATAATGTCAATTATAATTTCAAAAAAATAAACCTGTAATGCTGATTGGAAGACAAAACGACTCCTTCTTTCAACCAGGTAATTCCGGGTAATGGATATGCTTCGATATGGCATTCCATATCCATGTCATACTGCAAAGCCTGTCCAACTCTGGGTCGCGGTATTGTAACAACAGGTGCAAACTCAACTTCAACGTTTATATTACGTCTAGTGCCTTTGCCCACTGAATTATCAGCAATACAATAATATGTTCCTCTATCTTCCTTATGAACTCTTTTAATTCTTAAAACGTTTCCTCTATAAATTGAGCTACCAGTTGGGAGAACTGCATTATTTTCACGTCTCCAATGTATCTTGGGTGCTGGAAAACCAGTTGCATAGCATTGTAGTTCGACGGCTAAAAATTTAATAATTATATATTATCTAAGCAGTAGTGCATAGCATACGTTGGCCTTCTGATACAATAACAGATCTTGTCGAATTATCTGAGATGACTGGGGGTCTTCGAACTGTTAGCCGTACTTCAGCAGAAACACGATTGTTTATTGAGGTAGATACTTGGCAAGTGTAGATACCTGCATCTGTTTCTTGTATATCCTTAATTTGTAAGTTAAAAGTAGAGCTTTCCTGCAATTTCAATAATTTAAAAGTCGTCTTTTAAAAATTATTTATGTATACTTTGTCATGGCGTATTGCAAAACGTGAATCGTGGACAAGCAAATTGCTGGATGAAGACACTGGTATACCGTTTTGCGAGTCTTGTTTGATCCAAATTAGTGGATAGTCTCCTAAATATTGAACGGAACATATTAACTCCACTGTGCCGCCAATATCTTTAAATTGTTCCTGTGATATATATGAAATCGTGGGAGACCGTTGACCATGTACTGAAATAAATTATTTTAGAATGATTCTAATTTTAACTGTATTATCAAAAGATAAGGTTTTTATCATTGTGAGTTTGAGATCATTGATAAAGTTTACGTTACGGGACAAAACACATCGCAGCGTCACTTTAAATGCATGAATGGATGGCATTGTTTATTTTATGAGGTCGAACTCGTAATAAATCATTCACTTAAAATAATCCGTAGTAAACGATATGTCGATAAGGTAAACATACTCACCGTTTTGTACGAGATTTATCCAAATAAATACGATATTAAAAACTAGAACGAAATAGCGTTCGAACGCCATGTTTACCAACAATAACGTTTTTTAAACCACACCTTTTGTCTACAGACAGGTGCGTGTTCAACCGTTGCAAGGCGTGCACCTGAAGTTTAGGATGCGTTCATCAAATCTAGAACGGATTAATTTCTTTTCTTCTCAGTTCCTGTTAAAATCGGACGTACAAATTAGACTCAAAAGAAAATTTTGTTATTCTTTCGAAGCCGAGATGCAAATATTTGATTACTAAGGCCATTACAATAATTGGATACCCTCTGTGAAACATGAGTCAAACAGATGAATCATATATTAACCACAAACGTGTAATTAATAACAAACTCTTAAAGAGTTAATACGTTAACGATAGTAGCAGTTATAAGTACATTTGTGGTATGTACAGCGGCGGCCATAATTCAATAGAACAAACTATTTTTAAATGGTACATTTTGTAGATTTTTAAAACGAAGCATGTAACGGATGTTAAACTTTAGATTCGATTTATTTTGAAGATTCTTCTTCTTTGACCCTAAATAATTTCAGCTTAGAAAACTATTTGAACTAACCAAGATAATTAAACAGTAAAATGACTTTCCAATTTAGATATTCTATTTATTACAAGACAAGTATGTTTTTAAATGCATCTACTTTCGAAATTAGATCAAACTGGATTTAATAGTTTCTCTCTTAAATATCATTAATCACTTATTAAATATGAATTTCTTCTACGTACACCTTTTTCCTTTAATAAACCATTTTTTTTTTTTGTAAGAATATGCTTTCGATTTTACTTTTTAATATTTCTATTATTCGTAACAGCTAGTTGTTGTTTTTAGATAGTAATTGCTTAATAGCTGGCAATAAAACGTAATACAACTATAACAACGCCCTCAAAATTGTCTCTAAAAGCCATTCCAGTTGGTTTAAAGTGTATCTGGAAGCTCGAGTTGGTAAAATATTCGGTATCACTTACTCGGTCGCACTTCCAGATATTCAATTTCGCCAACTCAGATTCAGAAAAATGCCTTGATGATTCGTAATTAAAATCTAAATCGAATTTGCATCAAATTTAATCAAATATAGTCTTACCAAAGACGATTTCGTAAAAATATCGAAAATACGATGATAGTTTGACAAGTAGTGAGAATGACACATAGGTGACGCTCTAATTGGTAAAACAAATGCACTGTAATTCAGGTTGCCTATTTATATGTTTACATTCCGATATTTTGATAAATCGGTTGATTAGTTTATTTTTGACAGCTGATTGAAAAAGAAGCAACACGTCGTTTTGTTAAAATGGAAAAAGCAGAGTATCGTGCGGTGATTAAATACTTCGTAATTAAGGGTATGAAAGCTACCGAAATAAAAGATGAGTTGCGGGAAACGTTAGGTGAATCTGATCCATCATCCGCCACAATAAGTAGATGGGTAAATGAATTTAAACGTCGTAGAACAAGCTGTGTTGATGAAGCGTGCTCTGGAGCACCGAAAATCGTGACTTCTAAGGAAATGATTGAAAAAATCCATAATATCATTACGCAAGATCGACGACTCAAAGTGAGAGAGATAGCAGACAAGGTAAACATTTCAACAGAACACGTACACCACATTTTAACGAAAGAATTGGGCCTTTCCAAGCTTTCGGCAAGATGGATACCGCGATTGCTTACTACTGATCAAAAGTTCACTCGTTTGCGCATTTCCAATGAGTGTTTGGACCTTTATAAGCGGAATCCGGTTGATTTTTGTGGGCGATCTGTTACTTGCGATGAAACTTGGATACACTACAGTACATCCGAAACTAAACAACAGCCGAAACAATGGTTAGAACGTGGTTCTGCACCTCCAAAGAAAGCGAAAGCCACTTTATCGGCAAACAAGGTGATGGCATCAATTTTTTGGGATTCAAAGGGCATTTTGCTCATTGATTACCTTCAGAAAGGTGCCACAATAAACGGACAATATTATGCAGAACTTCTACAAAAATTAAATGTTGAAATTCGCGTTAAATGGCCAGGAATGGCAAAGAAAAAGATTCTGTTTCACCAAGACAACACTCCCTCGCATATCAGTACAGTTGCGATGTCCAAAATCCACGAGTTGCATTTCCAATTAGTACCGCATGGGCCTTATTCGCCGGATCTAGCCCCTTCCGACTTCCACCTTTTTCCAAAATTGAAAACGGCACTAGGTGGAAAGAAATTTTCGTCGAATGACGAGCTTATCATCTTCGTAAACGAATATTTTGCAAGCCTTCCGGAATCGCATTTTAGAGATGGCATAAGGACATTGGAGCACCGTTGGAATAAATGTATTGGTCTTTTACGAGAATATATTGAAATATAAAAATTATTTTGTATTTAAAAAATTCGTTTTTCTTTTCCATTCTCACTAACATATTTGTCAAACTACCCTCGTATCAGCGAGATTCAATAATTAATAGCATTTTAACAACAACAAAAATTGATCTTTCGAAGCTGAATTTGAAATTTAGGTCACAACAATTGATGAATGAAAAATCGTATCGAATTTGTTAAAAACATCATTGAGGAAGGTTGGAAAGACGGAAGACTTCTTAAAGACGATTGTAGTTTGTGTTTTCAATAGGATTTGGAAACTAAACGTCAAAGTGGTAGTTTCCAAATGAACAAAATCCAAAAGAGTTTGGAGAAGTCAAAAAATCAGATCGAAGCTTACTATTTTTTCCGATTCCAAAAGAAATATCCATAAAAAATTTGTTCGAAGTCGTATAATTGTTGATTCTAAATATTATCCAGGTGTTGTGAAGTGTTTCATGGTAACCTTAAATATTTTGAACCAAATATTTGGCAATTGTTTCATGATAGTGCATAATCCCGTGAGATTAATTTATCTAAAATTAATATTTTCGTTACCATAGCTCCACGCATTTATTTTCAGCTACGAAAATTTGAATGAATCGAAAACATTCGACGGGCAACCAACGACAAGCAACCAACATCATTGAGAATATCATTTATTAATTGCGGAAACGTAAACTGTTTTATTTAAAACACGTATAGTAGGACACTTTTATATATAAACACAAATAAACCAACTTTGGCCTTACACTGCAACCACGGCTCTTGTAGATTCTTCTGTATTTACAGGTGGTGTTCGAATTATTAAACGTAAGCTTACTGATATGCGTTCACTCGGAGAAGTTGGTATTTGACAAGTGTAAGTTCCAGTATCTGTTTCTTGTGAGTCGTTAATCGTTAATATAAAAGCAAAGAGATCCAAAAATTTAAACAAAATTTTGAACGTAATCTTTTTTAGAAAGTCATTCCGTTTACTTTTTCGTGATGCTAAACTTTTTCATATCGTGGATCATTGACAAGTATGTTGGTGGATGAATATAATGGTATACAATCCAGAGAGTCTTGTTTCAGCCAAAGTAGAGGATAGTTACCCAAATATTCCACACTAAATGCTAGCTTCACAAAATCTCCAATATTTGGAAACAATTCGGATGAAGTATACGTGGGCAAGGTGAAAAGTTCTCGGCCTGACACAGAGATGGCGTTACAATTAACATAAATTTATGTTTTCTGCGTGGCTGCATGTATCTTTAGTTCGTATGAGAACTTTCAACTTGTTCTCCCAAGTAGTTTGTTTGCAAGAATTTTTGTAATAGACGTCGTGCGTGTTGTTTTTTTAAATGGATAAACTTGAATATCGTGCTGTTATAAAATTCTTTGTTTTGGATGGTTTAACTGCTATGGAAATTCATCCGAAGTTGACAAAAGTGTACGGGGACTCTGCTCGTTCGATGTCAACCGTTAAAAAGTGGGCAGCTGAATCTAAACGTGGTCGTACGTCCCTCGAAGATGACCCACGTGAAGGACGACCAAAAACCGCAAGCACACCAGAAATCATCGAAAAAGTACATGATATTGTGTTGGATGATAGGCGAGTTAAAGTGAGTGAGATAGCTGAGGCTGTGGGTATATCGGAAGAAAGTGTGCGAAACATTTTGTACAAAGAATTAGAGATGAGAAAGCTCAGCGCAAGATGGGTGCCGCATTTGCTAGATGTCGATCAAAAGCAAATGCGCAAACGATTTTCGGAGCATTCTTTGGACCGATTTGACAAGAATCCGACCGATTTTGTGCAGCGATTTGTCCCCATGGATGAGACATGAGTCCACCACTACACGCCAGTAACGAAACAGCAGTCGAAGCAGTGGGTGGAAGCTGGTGGTTCAGCGCCAAAGAAAGCGCAGTCGATCGTATCTGCCGGAAAAGTAAAGGCAGCGTGTTTTGGGATGTAAAAGGAATCTTGTTAATTGATTACCTTGAAAAAGGCAGTACAATTACAGGCGATTATTACTCTAACCTTCTTGACCAGCTGGATGCCAAAATTCGCGAGAAGAGACCTGGTTTGAGGAAGAAAAAATCATTTTTCATCAGGACAACGCATCCGCACACAAGGGTGCGTTGGCGATGGGAAAATTGCGGGATTAGGAGTACGATTTGTTTGGCCATCCTCCCTATTCTCCTGATTTGGCACCCTCAGACTTCCATCTATTCCCAAATTTGAAAAAATTTGTTTCTGGAAAGCGATTCACATCCAACGAAGAAGTCGAAAGGACCGTAGAAGAATATTTTGACAGCCTTCCAGACTCTCACTTCCGGGAAGGAATATTGATGTTAGAAAAACGCTGGACCAAGTGTGTTGAACTCAAGGGAGATTATGTAGAAAAATAAAATCATTTTTTAAATTTAAATCGCAGTCTTTCATTGTCAGGCCGAGAACTTTTCACCTTGCCCACGTACGTTATCTTTGGAGTTCGTTTATTTGTGTACTTAAGCAATTTCATGTTTGTTATGAGCCTAATTTTAGCATAGCTACAAAGAAGATAACGTTATTATCGTTAACTCAATGTTACTTGATAAAACTTAAACTAGACACAACATTACTACGTCATCTCTTGATGCGGAAATGGATATAACATCACGCGAGAGTACACGGGAAACAATCTACAGATAACGAATCTCTAAAATATAAATAAACTCACCGGCTTGTGGATTTATCAAAACATAGATTAAATGAAAATTTATAATAAAATAGAGATTAATCACCATGTTGACAATCACACCTTTTTATGCATAAGCTGCTGTAAAGTTAGATCTACATAAATCAAATGATTCATCAATTCGTTTAATGCTAAATAAGTCATTACCGGCTTTCTGCTTCTGGGTTTCCGGGCTGGAACCACGTCACTTGTATATCTGCCGACGTTTTGTACCTGTTTGTATGGGACATCTTCAGGGCCGAACTACTGCACTGAAGCTGCAGTAAGAAACTCAGTGCAGTAAGAAACTCAGGGCTGAACTACTGCACTGAAGCTGCAGTAAGAAACTCAGTGCAGTAGTTCAGCCCTGAAGATGTCCCATACAAATGGGTACGAAACGTAGGCAGATATGCAAGTGACGCTGTTTCAGCCCGGAAACCCAGAAGCAGATAGCACGGACCACGACCGCGGAAATCTACGTACCAGATTAAGTCATTACCGTTTTTATCGTTAAAATACAACATAATTTTCAAGAAAATGGGAAAATTGATTTATTCAAAGTATCGGCCATTTGATTCTATACATCTTGCCCATATTTCAGGCAATTTATGGATGCCATGGGTTCAACAGATTCATTTCTATGGGCGCTTCTATGTGTTAACTGTTCTTTACGCCAAACTACAAATGACCTTAAATCTCGAACGATATTTTTTATTTTATAAACAAGATGCGTCGCTATTAATGAAGAATAACTTTATATGATGTTACTCTGATTTATTATTTAATTTATTCGTTTAGTTTCAAACAGAATTTACGTTGCAAAAGTATTAGTAATGATTTCTAATCACGTATACGTATTTCGAAGTATATCAGTTGGGGAATTTTCGCAATTCTTTCACATATCTATTATATGTACATGTGTTCAATCTTTGCTTAAACATACCCGATGTACCGAAAAGTTATTACTAGTTTTTCTAACAGATATTGCTAGGCTTAAGTATGCAATGTTATGATTTGACACATATGCCATTTTATTCTACTAATATCAAGCTTCAAAGTCGTACATGTTATATTTTGCGAAAGTAACACTGTCATAGATTTATACCTCTTTGAAAATGTCGAGTTTCGTTCCTGAAAAAGTGCATTACCTTTCTTATTTAACCGAAAGAAAAAAGCCGCTGAAAGTCATAGGTTGCTGGTAGAAACTGAGCATGCTCCAATCATACAAACATGCGAGGCGTACTTTCGACAATTCGATAGTGGTAGTTTCGATGTGCAAAGCAAAGAACGTTCTGGTAGACCGAAACAGTTTGAAGATGCAAAACTGCAGGAGTTATTGGATGAAGACCCAATTCGAACTCAAAAACAATGGCAGAAGCGTTAAATGTGGCCCAAGAAATAACTAGCGATCGATTACGAGCAATGGGAAAATCCAAAAGATGGGAAAATGGGTGTCACATCAATTGAATGACAGGCAAATGGGAAAATCGAAAAATGGTCTGTGAAATGCTGTTTCGAAGGTGTGATCGGAAGTCATTTCTGCATCCACTAGTGACGGGTGATGAAAAATGGATTTATTGCAAAAACCCTAAACGCAAAAAATCTGGCGAAGCTGGCCCATCGACTCCAAACCCAAATCGTTTTGGTCCCAAGACAATGCTGTGTGTTTGGTGGGACCAGAGTGGCGTGGTGTATTACAAACTGTTGAAACCTGGTGAAACAGTTAATACTGATCGCTACCGACAACGAGTTATCAATTTGAACCATGCATGAATAGAAAAACGTCCAGAATGGGCCCGAAGGCACGGTAAGGTGATTTTACAGCACGATAACGCGCCGTCTCATACAGCAAAATCGATCAAGGAAGCGTTGAAACGTACTTGGATGGGACATAATATCGCACCCACCGCACTCTCCAGACCTTGCCCCGCCCGACTATCGCCCTCCAGCATCAACGGGACACGCGCTTGCAGAGCAGTACTTCGCCAATTTCGAAGAAATTAGAAAGTGGTTCCAAGAATGGTTTTGTTCAAAGGACAAAAAGGTTTTTTTGGGATGGCATCCATAAATTGGATGGAAAGATGGGCAAGATGTGTAAAATCAAATGGCCAGTACTTTGAATAAATACATTTTTCCATTTTCTTGAAAATTATGTAGTTTTTTGCCGGTACACCTGGTACGTGCACTAGCATATAGAGAACTTCAGGACTAGTAGCGATATCAGGTCCACTAGAAAGTTCTACCCGTTTTTAGAATAAAACAAAATAATAAATTTTTCATACCTTGAATAAACTTTATTGAACAATATAATTTACATCATTATTTATGACTTCTTGCCAGCATGATGGCAATTTACATATCCCATTTTAAAAAAAATGCCTTATCCTCATAGACGAAAAATTGAACCAGAGCTTGTCTGATATATTCTTCGTTTATGAACTTTTTGCCCTGCAAAGATTTTGTAAGGAGAAAAACAAGTGATAATCGGAAGGTGCTAGGTCCGGGAAATATGGTGAATGCGACAGAATTTTCCAGCCTAGCTCTGTGAGTTCCTGACGAGTCCCCAAAGCAGTATGTGACCTGGTGAATGCGACAGAATTTCCCAGCCTAGCTCTATGAGTTCTTGACAAGTCCCTGATAAGTCCCCAAAGCAGTATGTAACCTGGCATTATCATGAAGCAATATGATGTCCTTCCTATTGAACATCGCCAGTCTCTTTTCTTGCAGTGCTGTTTTTAAATTATCCAATTGCTGACGCCGCCTCTCCAAATTTACTTTTTCGTCCGGTTTCAACAGCTCAAAATGTATGGAATGTCCCATCATATACACAACATTCACTCAGGCTCGACTTCGGTTCAGGGGTGAAGGGGGGCAAGTTTTCCGGATTCACAATATGCCCTTTTCCTGACGATGTTTTAACAAAAAACCTCTCGATATCACGTGGGTTATTAAAACAATATTAAACCAATATAAAAATTTATTTTCCTAAATATTCATGTACAAGTTAATATTATATAATAGTCAACTATAAGTTGACTGTGTGAGCAAATATCATTTTTCATTTCGTAAGGAAAACTAAAACTAATTCATTAGTTGTGACTATATCCAACTTTTTCATAAAATGCTAACAATGAGAATGTATACCACCTCTCTACAAATCTATGAGAATTGTTTAAACACAAAGAAAAAGCTGGGAGAAAACACTACAATTCATGGATATAATAGTATATATCTAACGAAATGTTTTTACCCACTAGCTTAAGTTTGAAATGAAACTGTGAATATATAGTGAAATGTAATCGTAAATACTTATGTTTAAGATTTCGATCCTTAACTCTGTTACATACGTTATAACAGAACGAAGAATTGAAAAAAAATTAATCGAAATATTTATTTGAAACGTGTAGAAGTGAGATATTAAATACTGCATTATTATGGACAAAATCGTTCTGGATTGTATTGTATAATAAATAACACATACGAACCTGTTTGCCATAATTACTTAGATTTTTTTAATCCTATTGTAGAATGTATAACCTTATGTAATATACATATAAAATACATTCGTGTCGTACAATTATGTTATTTACAAAATTTTTAATATCAAGAATTATAACAAAAATCAAATAACGGGAATTGTTATTTAAACAAAAGAAATACGTCGACGGAAATTAAATTACATTACAGGCTAAAATAATATTGATCCTATGACAAAGCACACATACAATGGTAAGTTTTAATGGAAGCTGTGTTAATTTACTCAATCAAAGAAGGGTAAATAAAATACCTTACCACAATGTTCGTTTTCTGTATAAGATTTCGACAACAAACTTGTTAACATCAGTAGATAATTAATCGCAGTGTCACAGCTGGATTCATAGTGAAAGTCGCACAACTTTCCCCGATAACAACCAAACACGCACTCTTAAGTAAGTTAACTTTCGCCGCTAACCCGCCAAAGAGACACTATTAAATGTGTTTAATGGTTAGCTGATAAAGTTGCGCCGACTATAAAAATACCGTGGCATCAATTCACGATTTTTTCAGTTGAATCTACTCCTGTATATAAGGCCGGGTGGTATTCTCAAACGCGGCCACATGTAGGTTCGGAGGAAGTAATAACCTTCTCTTTATTTAGAAAAAACTTAAATAATTAACGATAATTATCTTAGAATCCGGTGCTTCACGATAACAACCCTCTTATGGATATGTTATATTCGAATTTCGTTTACTATACTACCAAACGCACACTTAAAACTGTGCGTTTGGGGGTTGGAGAAAGTTGGAGACACTGCGATTAGCTATCTGCTGATGATGACAACTTGGTTGTAGATATAAATGTGGTAAGGGGTTTTATTCACCTTTTTCGACTGACACATACAATGTTTAGGAAATTTTTCGATTTTAAATTTGAAAACATTACTTACACTATAATAATTTACTTAGCAACAAAATTTTTATAGAAGAGACAATAAGCTTCATTACATTCTCGACTCAATACTATATTCGTGCACATTTTAACGTATACAAACAGATTTTGATGAAATTTTGTGAAATTGTGCGGAGGAATCCAAAATATTCGGCATTTATTTCTTATATTGACCTAATTAGAACTTAGTGACGTTTTTAGCTCTTTAAGACGCTATTGAATTTATATAGGAAACAAAGTAGTGAATATCGCACCATAAAAGTTTCTTTAGGATGCGGTAAAGTTGCTACAAAAAATAGGAATCGAATATTTTCCAACTCCTTTAAAATTTCACAAACTTTCAATCAAATCGGAGTGTGCCGCTTATTGAATTTCCCTTCACTAGTTTTTTTTATAAATATAGTACACGCTAGGAGAGTTAGCGAGCGATGGGACT
Organism: Dermolepida albohirtum; assembly: GCA_031893035.1. Lineage (NCBI taxonomy): Eukaryota > Metazoa > Arthropoda > Insecta > Coleoptera > Scarabaeidae > Dermolepida > Dermolepida albohirtum. The sequence continues at coordinate 31,249 of JAVIWB010004656.1, read as the reverse complement.
AAGTTCGCGCAGCATTAGAAGTGGTGAAGTCTTGCAATAGGTTTAGCATAAAATTTTAAGACACCATAGGCGGCATAGATTGCATAGGGCGTGTACGTTTCTAAAACCAACTACGGCACAACTCCCACCACTCGTCACCTCTCCTGGCAATCACGGTATATTTATTATCAAAGAACAGGAATTGAATATTTTCGAACCCCTTTAAAATTTCACAAACTTTCAATCAAATCGGAGTGTGCCGATTATAAAACTTTGCTTCACTATTTTTTTTTATAAATATAGTACACGCCAGGAGAGTTGGCGAGCGATGGGACTAAGTTCACGCAGCATTAGAAGTGGTGAAGTATTACAATAGGTTTAGCATAAAATTTTAAGACACCATAGGCGGCACAGTCTGCATAGGGCGTGTACGTTTCTAAAAGCGACTACGGCGCAACTCTCACCACTCGTCACCTCTCCTGGCAATTAGGGTATATTTCGTATCAAAAAATAGGAATCGAATATTTTCGAACCTCTTTAAAAGTGCCAATTATAGAACTTCCCTTCACTAGGATATCCTTGTAAATACAGTACACGCCAGAAGAGTTGGCGAGGGAAGGGACTGAGTTCGCGCAGCATTAGTAGTGGTGAGGTCTTACAATAGATTTAACATAAAATTTCAAAACACCATAGGCGGCACAGTCTGTGTAGGGCGTGTAGGTTTCTAAAAGCGACTACAACACAACTCCCACCACTCGTCATCTCTCCTGGCGATTACTGTACATTCGTTATCGTTAAATTATACATACAATAACAATGACAAATATATACAGTATTAATTTGACTGCGAATAGCTTGTAATGCCGCAGCTTACATATGTTGACGTGTCTGGAGAGTATGAAAATAGTTTTTTTTTATTATTTGTCGAGTTTTATAAAAACGAATAATGATGCTATCAAATATAGACTAGAAAAGCACCGCTAAACTAAAGAGATAATTTTCTTTGTTGTTCGAGTTTCTGGACGTGACCTTCTGGCAGGTTTACTGCCGTCTTGGAGATGGCAGCAGTGAGTCTGCGTTCAATTTGTAATGAAATAGATCGAATTATGGATTTTGTCAAGTAGATCACGTCCGGAAATTCTGACAACGTGAAAATCAAAGAATTAACTTGTCAAAACGACGTCTATAATCTGTAAAAACAAGGAAAGAAATAGAAAGGGTGTAACTCAGAATGAAGGGTAACAAAACTAAATACATACATACAGAAATGGGAACAAAGATTGGTTAATTGAAAAGAAAACAGTGGTCCTATAAAGGAAAAACTAAAATAAAAAGAGAGAAAATTGAATATTTCATATATTTACGAGTGCCGTAACCGCAGATACTTAGCAGTAAGGAAATTCTTGAAAACGTACTACAAGGATGGCCAAATCAAAGCACTTGGTTACTAACCTTGAATGCGTAATACGATTCAATCGGGCATTAATAACACAAATTTATATCACCCACACATACTCGTAGATAGTTTTATAAAACTTCTTTAAAAATATAAATTTTTATTGATTTATTAAGATTAAATTGACTTCCTATAATATCTGCTTCTGAGTTTCCTGGCTGGAACCGCGTCACTATTATATCTGCCGACGTTTCGTACCCATTTGTATGGGACATCTTCAGAGCTGAACTACTGCACTGAAATTGGTGTAAGTTGATGGGGGATGCGTTTATATATGGATAATGGGTCATGTGTCAATGGAGCGTTACGGTTGCGGTTGGGTAGATTAGAGATGCAGGATTGCCAAGCGTTATGTATATAACGCTTGGCAATCCTGGCTTGACAATCCTGCATCTCTAATCTACCCAACCGCAACCGTAACGCTCCATTGACCCATGACCCATTATCCATATATACAAATGGGTACGAAACGTCGGCAGATATAATAGTGACGCGGTTCCAGCCCGGAAACCCAGAAGCAGATAGCATGGACCACGACCGCGGAAGTCTACGTACCAAATTTTGTTTGACTAAATAAGTCTAATAAGAAACACCACCCACACAAATTCCTACATACTTGTATATAGCTTCTTTAAAATTACATATTTTTATTGCTTTATTAAGTGTAAATTCATTTCTTATGATCTGCTTCTGGGTTTCCGGGCTGGAACCGCGTCACACGTATGGGACATCTTCAGGGCTCAAGTACTGCTACTGTCTGTCGCACTGAAACTCACTCAGTTTCAATGCGACAGAGCGTAGCAGTAGTTGAGCCCTGAAGATGTCCCATGCGAGCGGGTACGAAACGTCGGCAGTTATACCAGTGACGCCGTTCCAGTCCGGAAGCCCAGAAGCAAATAGTATGGACCACGATCGCGGAAGTCTACGTACCAGATCATTTCTTGTGAATTTAAAAAAATTTCTTTGAATAAATAAGTTTAACAAGGAAAAAAAGTGTGAAAATACATAACCAATCTGACCTTTAAAAATAACCCACAATTTCTAAATGATAATCATTAAAAAAATTGAGTTTAGTTCGCGGTACACACTCTGTGAAGTTATAACAAAATTCAAAATGGAAATATTCATTTTTTTTTCTAATTGTCTGCTATGACAACGCTAATAATGCATCGGAAACGATCATCTGTGGTGTCCAGCACAATTTTTTTCGATAATAATTAATAAATACAGATTTAATCACTGAAGGTTGATATATAACCCCTTGCCACATTAATTCTCGTATTCTGTATACGTATTTCGACAAGTAAGTTGTCATCATCAGCAGATAATTAAACAGTGTCGCACCAGGAAAACTACGATAAAAATACCCGTACGAAAACAAAATTCCGCACGCAATCCGTACTGCTGAAAGCCAAAAAACGTTCTTTGTATATTCGTTTCACATGATTTTTAAAAATCGTTTTTCTTAAACTAAGATGAATGACATTGGAAAAAAGGGAACACGGACACGACCGATAAGTACCTACATGTGATTTATTGCACTGTCCCTTTTCTGTCTTTTAGCAGACCGAAGAGAGACGAATTATTCGGGCCCTCGTCAATGTTTAACACATGGCTTTTATTGTTCAAAATGTACATACTTTCATACGTATCTAATTCGTGATAATTACACACGTTCTTAATCACGAATTTAGTTGTCGAAATACGTATACAGAATACGAAAAACTAATGTGGCAAGGGGTTATATATCAACCTTCAGTGATTAAGTTATTCAACATTAGGCTCCGTCAAAATTACCAATAAATACAGAGTCCGCTAGCCCCCCCCCCCCTCAAATTAGGGGTACGTTCCGAAATATTGTTACAACAAAGATGAAGGCACCAATTAACTCCAATCCTTAATTCACGAAAACTGAAAACGTAATCCAACGAACTATAATTAAATAGGTGCGTCGGGGGAATGGGGGAGGGGGGGCTCTAAAATCTCTAATGTAAATGTGAAATATTCGAGAGAGTTCAATATTTATTAGAGCAATACGTTTTAGAATCAATTAAATGGAAACAGAAATATTTCGTTTGTTAAATGAAATTGGGTCAGAATTTTTATTTTTGAAGCCCCCCTTCTGTCTATTTTAAATCATCTGACCGAGGTACTTCTTTTGTATTAGATTCTCAAGAATGTTAGTTAGCTGAACGTGCCTTCGTAATATTCAATATTAACTACGACAGAAAATTACATATAATTTCTTTTTTTTATTTCAACAGGCAATTATTTTTAATTTCTAAAACTCATACATAGAAATAGATGTATGTATGTATGTGTTATGTACTACTTTTAATAATCTGTAGGTTTAAAAGTATTTTTACGTTAATGTACGTGGGCAAGGTGAAAAGTTCTCGGCCTGACACAGAGATGGCGTTACAATTAACAGAAATTTATGTTTCCTGCGTGGCTGCATGTGTCTTTAGTTCATATGAAAACTTTCAACTTGTTCTCTCAAGTAGTCTGTTTGCAAGAATTTTTGTAGTAGACGTCGTGCGTGTTATTTTTTTAAATGGATAAACTTGAATATCATGCTGTTATAAAATTCTTTGTTTTGGATGGTTCATGGAAGTTTATCCGAAGTTGACAAAAGTGTACGGGGACTCTGCTCCTTCAACGTCAACCGTTAAAAAGTGGGCAGCTGAATTTAAACGTGGTCGTACGTCCCTCGAAGATGACCCACGTGAAGGACGGCCAAAAACCGTAACCACACCAGAAATCATCGAAAAAGTACATGATATTGTGTTGGACGATAGGCGAGTGAAAGTGAGTGAGATAGCTGAGGCTGTGGGGATATCGGAAGAAAGGCTGCGAAACATTTTGCACAAAGAATTAGAGATGAGAAAGCTCAGCGCAAGATGGGTGCCGCATTTGCTGGATGTCGATCAAAAGCAAATGCGCAAACGATTTTCGGAGCATTCTTTGGACCGATATAACAAGAATCCGCCGATTTTGTGCGGCGATTTGTCACCATGGATGAGACATGGATCCACCACTACACGCCAGAAACGAAACAGCGGTCGAAGCAGTGGGTGGAAGCTGGTGGTTCAGCGCCAAAGAAAGCGCAGTCGATCGCATCTGCCGGAAAAGTCACGGCCAGTGTGTTTTGGGGTGCAAAAGGAATCTTGTTAATTGATTGCCTTGAAAAAGGCAGAACAATTACAGGCGCATATTACTCTAACCTTCTCGACCAGCTGGATGCCAAAATTCGCGAGAAGAGGTCTGGTTTGAAGAAGAAAAGATCAGGACAACGCACCCGCACACAAGGGTACGTTGGCGATGGGAAAGTTGCGGGATTTGGGGTACGATTTGCTCGGCCATCCTCCCTATTCTCCTGATTTGGCACCCTCAGACTTCCATATATTCCCAAATTTGAAAAAATTTGTTTCTGGAAAGCGATTCACATCAAATGAAGAAGCTGAAAGGACCGTAGAAGAATATTTTGACAGCCTGCCAGACTCTCACTTCCGGGAAGGAATATTGACGTTAGGAAAACGCTGGACCAAGTGTGTTGAACTCAAGGGAGATTATGTAGAAAAACAAAATCATTTTTTAAATTTAAATCGCAGTCTTTGATTGTCAGGTCGAGAACTTTTCACCTTGCCCGCGTATGTGAATTAATCGAGATGTATATTTTAGTAGAATATATTAATTCATGTAATAAAACTATCAATGTAATTATTTACATTATAGTAATCATATAAAAACAGGAAAAGCTTTTTTACAACTATCTAAAGGTAACTAAATGTTCGTAGAAGTTTCATAATCTCGGTAGTAATTTAATAATCGTAATTTTAAATAAAAGAAATGTAATTACACGTCGTTCGTCGCCTATTAAAATGATTAAAGTTTAATATCAAAGGTAAATGAGGTATAGTGTAATAGCATGAGATATTGAAGATGAAGCTTACACAAAAGTTTCTAATTGTCATAATTGGTAATTTTTCTTTTGAAATGTAATAGTGTTACGACTTTTTTTCGAATAAAAATAATTTAATAGTATAATCCTTTAATCAATTTTTAATTATTAATTTTAATAAGTTTTGTGGTTAATAAATATACTTTTAAAAATAAATATCAAAATAGTAATAATATTATTTTATAATTTATATATTATATATTAAAATAGAAGTCATTTGTGTTATTTTGAAAAAAAAATTAAATATATATAAATAAACTGCTTATTTAAATTATAAAGATTCCTAATTATCTTTTTGTTCGAGTAATAATTTTTTTACTGCATATTTATATCAGTTTTAACCATCAACTAGTGATGAAACTACCAGTAATATGCCAAATAACAGAAATGTTTAACTAATTTTCATATTACAATTCGTCAAATACGTCAAATAATTACAAAATGATAACTGCTTCTACGAATTCGTCTTTGAGTTTTTTTTAATGCTAATTCTCATCTACAGGGAGCAGTCAAAAAATATCACTTTCATTCTTGAAGTCGTACTATTTTTAGTATCCTTTCTTGTTTAAATTATTGACAAAATATAATTACACAAGGAGTTATTTTATAATTTACGCAATTTAGAATAAAAATTATAGGTTGTCCTAAAAAAAATTACGGGAAAGTTTAATAAATCATATTCTTGTGTTAAAATAGAAGTCGTTTGTGTTATATTGAAGAAAAAAATTAACATAAACTGCTTATTTAAATTATAAAGATTTCTAATTACCTTTTTGTTCGAGTAATAATTTTTTTACTGTATATTTATACCAGTTTTAGCCATCAACTAGTGATGAAACTACCAGTAATATGCCAGATAACGAAAACGTTTAACTAATTTTCATATTTCAACTCGTCAAATACATCGAATAATTACAAAATAATAACTGCTTCTACGAATTCGTCTCTGAGTTTTTTTAATGCTAATTCTCATCTACAGGGAGCAGTCAAAAAATATCACTTTCATTCTTGAAGTCGCATTATTTTTAGTATCCTTTCTTGTTTATATTTTTGACAAAATATAATTACACAAGGAGTTATTTTATAATTTACGCAATTTAGAATATAAATTATAGGTTGTCCTAAAAAAAATTACGGGAAAGTTTAATAAATCATATTCTTGTGTTAAAATAGAAGTCGTTTGTGTTATATTGAAGAAAAAAATTAACATAAACTGCTTATTTAAATTATAAAGATTTCTAATTACCTTTTTCTTCGAATAATATTTTTTTACTGCATTTACTGCAGTTTTAGTCATCAACTAGTGATGAAACTACCAGTAATATGCCAAATAACAGAAATGTTTAACTAATTTTCATATTACAATTCGTCAAATACATCAAATAATTACAAAATGATAACTGCTTCTACGAATTCGTCTCTGAGTTTTTTTTAATGCTAATTCTCGTCTACAGGGAGCAGTCAAAAAATATCACTTTCATTCTTGAAGTCGTATTATTTTTAGTATCCTTTCTTGGTTAAATTTTTGACAAAATATAATTACACAAGGAGTTATTTTATAATTTACGCAATTTAGAATATAAATTATAGGTTGTCCTAAAAAAAATTACGGGTAAGTTTAATAAATCATATTCTTGTATTAAAATAGAAGTCGTTTGTGTTATATTGAAGAAAAAAATTAACATAAACTGCTTATTTAAATTATAAAGATTTCTAATTACCTTTTTCTTCGAATAATATTTTTTTACTGCATTTACTGCAGTTTTAACCATCAACTAGTGATGAAACTACCAGTAATATGCCAGATAACGAAAACGTTTAACTAATTTTCATATTACAATTCGTCAAATACGTCAAATAATTACAAAATAATAACTGCTTCTACGAATTCGTCTCTGAGTTTTTTTAATGCTAATTCTCATCTACAGGGAGCAGTCAAAAAATATCACTTTCATTCTTGAAGTCGTATTATTTTTAATCCTTTCTTGGTTAAATTTTTGACAAAATATAATTACACAAGGAGTTATTTTATAATTTACGCAATTTAGAATATAAATTATAGGTTGTCCTAAAAAAAATTACGGGTAAGTTTAATAAATCATATTCTTGTATTAAAATAGAAGTCGTTTGTGTTATATTGAAGAAAAAAATTAACATAAACTGCTTATTTAAATTATAAAGATTTCTAATTACCTTTTTCTTCGAATAATATTTTTTTAATGCATTTACTGCAGTTTTAACCATCAACTAGTGATGAAACTACCAGTAATATGCCAGATAACGAAAACGTTTAACTAATTTTCATATTACAATTCGTCAAATACGTCAAATAATTACAAAATAATAACTGCTTCTACGAATTCGTCTCTGAGTTTTTTTAATGCTAATTCTCATCTACAGGGAGCAGTCAAAAAATATCACTTTCATTCTTGAAGTCGTATTATTTTTAGTATCATTTCTTGGTTAAATTTTTGACAAAATATAATTACACAAGGAGTTATTTTATAATTTACGCAATTTAGAATATAAATTATACGTTGTCCTAAAAAAAATTACGGGAAAGTTTAATAAATCATGTTCTTATATTAAAATAGAACTCGTTTGAACTATTTTGAAGAAAAAAAATTAACATAAACTGCTTATTTAAATTATAATGATTTCTAATTACCTCTTTGTTCGAATAATAATTCTTTCACTGCATATTTATACCAGTTTTAGCCATCAACTAGTGATGAAACTACCAGTAATATGCCAAATAACAAAAACGTTTAACTAATTTTCATATTTCAACTCGTCAAATACGTCAAATAATTACAAAATAATAACTGCTTCTACGAATTCGTCTCTGAGTTCTTTTTAATGCTAATTCTCGTCTACAGGGAGTAGTCAAAAAATATCACTTTCATTCTGGAAGTCGTATTATTTTCAGCATTCTTTCTTGGTTAAATTTTTGACAAAATATAATTACACAAGGAATTATTTTATAATTTACGCAATTTAGAATATAAATTATACGTTGCCCTTATTGATTAATGCAATTTTGTAAAATGAAGAAACCAATTATATATTCTGCAAACAAAAATTACAGAAAAATTTAACAAATCATATTGAAATATGATTAGAAATCCATCTAAGTTTAACAATTACTTTTCATCGGCAAAAACTTCAAAAAAAAATAAAAAAATATTTTAATTTAAAAAATATTAAATCTATTACAAAGATTGGCCTTATTTTCACTCTATGATCTGTGTAAAATTCGCTTAAAGTTCGAAATTATTTGCCCTTATATTAATACGTAAAATTAACAATACAACCACCAGACTAGTTTTTGGTTGCAAACCAAAAAGGTGCGTGTTTATAAATCTTCATCGTAACGCGTGTTAAATAAAAAATAACGCGATAGTTATTCAATTGTTACGTAGATGTTGAGGAAAATTAGTGTGTTTACAAAGCAAAATTGGAGGAAGTGTATAAAGCATTGATGGTACTTCAAAAGATGTACTGCATTTAACAATTTTGGAGCAAAAAATTGGGATTTCTTTTCAAAATATGCTTATCGAATATTATGTATAATAACATGATGTAATTTGATGATCTAAATTCGAATTCTTGTCCAATTTTGATTATGGAGGATTTACAATGGATTTACTATAAAAACTTTATTTAAAAAAATTCTAGACTTTCCAAAAAACTAGATTTAATTATCGTAGGACTAACGAGAGATTTTTCAATTTCTTTTCGTAATAAAAATAAAATTCGTGCAAATGTTACAGAGCCCAGATAGATTACGATGCAGCATCTTGGGTTGGAGAACAAAAAAATGTTGTATACCGATATACTAAGGTTAGGTCTAATGCTTGTTTGGTAATTCAAAGACAATTAATAAGTTTTGACTGGGAAGTTGAAAACTCCGTATCCTTTAAATGAAGTACCATTGGATTTTTCGTTTTTTTTAACGCAACTTTTTGAATGAAGAAGATGGTTTGAATTAATAGTGCTGATTCTAGATTCCAAGCTATACAAATTTGAGCTACTAACAAACTTTCCAAAAGGTATAAGAAGGTAATACAAAGAACTGTCAATTGTCTTGCAAAAAATATTTTGTAATATACACATACGTTCCATATTTTGAATTTACTTTATTCAAAAACCGCCATAAAATTATAAAATAAAATAATAATAAAAAACAAACAAAAACCCAATGTACTTACAAATTTGTTTTGGTGAAATTGAAATCAGATTATAGATTATAGATTCAAATAATGTTATTATAGCTGAATTCAACCTTCATTCAATGATTAATTAATTGCGATTGATTGAACTTTTTCATTAATTAGTTAAATAATAATAACTGGTCTAATTCATTAAGTTTTTGATGTATAGAGTATCAAGGTGATTTAAAACGATGGCAATTAGAAAACCAGTTGTAAAAATAGCAGTTGGGTTGGCTGGAATATAGATTGCAAAAAAGATTGGATAAAAAGAATCTACAAGGCTAAACTTCAAAAAAAAAACAAGAGAAGAAGATCTGGAGGATCTTAAAGAGTGTAAGAGAAGAGATAACCAAAAGAAACAACGTATAACACAAGATAGACAAATATAGAAAAGGTCTTCTAGAATTAAAGTCAAAGACTTCAACGCATCAATATTATATTTCACAGTAGAAGATATTGGATCAGACTATTCTAGGTGCCACCATGAAAAGCATTTAGGAGGAAGAAATTTAATCCAAATTTTGAGTAACGGGTGATAATATACATTCATTCTTAGGTTCTGGAAGTATATTTTTAATTTAAAATTTTTGGAAGTATAATATTTGGTGTAGACTAGACATCAACATCAACTTCGAAACTCTTATGTTTTTACAGAGGTCTGCAGTCGTCAACGATATTTTCTCCTATTGGTTTCTGGTGCTTCTGACTTCGTTTAATCAATACAAGAGTCAGAAAAATATTCGGAATTTTCTGCAATCCAGAAGCCAATAACAGACTTTGGTTGCTTCTATTTTGTTTAACGCGTCTTCGCGATATCCATTTAGCGGTATAATTTAAACTTTAGAGATAACTAAGACATATTAAATTAAAAAAAAACTCCAAACGTCAGACATATTCTTCAACTGGCGATGGCAAATCGGGCAGTAACGTGTAGCTATCTCTTATTATGAGCAGTCTATTGTTATTGCTGTGCAATAAATTATTGCCATGCCTCAAAGTTCTCATGCTCATTTCTAAAGTGTCCCTCGTGAAAACTAAAGATTTATATGCGTTTATGAAGACACCTATTAAGATACACGTGCCCAAAAAGATGCTGCTGTAGGTCGCCAACGGATTGGCGATATCTGCGAAGGTGGTCGCCAGGTAAACGAATCTTTTTAACGTAGGAGTCAAATCGGCCACGCCCTGAAACAGATTTCGTTAAGTTGTGAAAATTAATGTAAAGTGTTAGTACCTCTTCCGCCCACAAAATGGGCCATACGATGCTGGGAAAATTCGAGACGGCTCCAACATGGGGTGTCCTGTCTATCTTCAAATTGACTTGTATGCGAAAGACAGCCTCCAGAGGAACTCCTAGCTTCGGCTGGATTTTTATGTAAGAGCTGTGTTTGTCTTTGCTTGGAGATAAGCCGTCGACTGTTTCTAGCAGGTTAGGATCGGCTTTGTAAAAGTGAGGGAAAGAGGCGTAGAGTGGTGCATCTAAAATCAAAAGAAATATATTAAACTTAACCTGGAAGCAATAAATTTGTAAAGACTTTATAAAGTAGTACTAGTCAGTATGTGGCTTTCGACGGTATAAGTCTAGTACGGACTTTGTTTTTGTGCGGATTTTGCGGTGGTTCCAAGTGCGACACTGTGATTATCTATCTGCTAATGGTGACAACTTAGAAATACGTTTACAGAATACGAAAATTATGATGCAAAGAGGATTTATTAACCTTAATTGATCGGTCGTGGTCCATACTATCTTCTTCTGGGCTTTCGGACTGGAAAACAGGGCGTTAGCAATTCCTTAGCCCAAAGAGCTTTGAAAATATCTGACCAGCATTCTCTATCCCAGGAATTGAGTTATGTTACCGAAGCTCTTATAAACAACAATTTCTCCAACCATAATATTCAACAAACCATAGATCGACATCTTAATCCCAAAGTCCCACAATTCAATACAGAATATACATCATCTCTCCCCCTCTCTAAAGCCCATCTACCCTATATACAAGGTGTTTCTGACCGCATCAGTAGGGTACTTCACAAAAATAACATCAAAACCATCTTCAAAGCCCATTACAAATTGTCTGACCCTTTTTTAATAAAAGATCGTATTTCTTTAGAATCACCTGGTATGTACACGATTCCTTGCTCGTGCGGCAATGTATATATTGGTGAAACAAAGCGGCCTGTCGGCACTCGTGTTTCAATGCATGAGCGTTGTACTAGGTTGCTGCGCGTAGCCGGTTCTGCACTTGCCGAGCATAGGCTGGAAACCGGGCACCATATCCAATTCAATTCCACCAAGATCCTATGCCGCACTAACCATTTCTATGGTCGCAAAATCCGTGAATCTATAAAGATCTCTAAGCATCCCAATAACCTTAACCGTGATGATGGCTACCCCCTACACAACGCCTGGCAATCCTGCATCTCCAAACTACCCAACCGCAACCGACTTACACCAGTGTCAGAGCAAAAAACAGTAGTGGTTGAGCCCTGAAGATGTCCCATACGAGTGGGTACGAAACATTGGCAGTTATACCAATGACGCGGTTGCAGCCCGGAAGCCCAGAAGAAGACTTAGTTTATCGACTTATAAACTTGCCTTTAGGAACACGAAAAATATACAGGACGTTTACTAAACTTGTGCTTGGCGCAATTTTCAAATCACCCTATGATTCCAAATTATAAAGCTATAATTAAGTAGGATATATCTTACCGTGATGACAGGGCATAATACTCTGCATGCCATCTGGAGGACAAAACTCGTTGCCCGGGCAATAGCACTTATTCTGGGGTGCTTTATCTACCGACTGATACATATCGTCTGACGGTGTGTATACATCTACTGGAATTCCTTAAAAAGAAACAACTTAAGCAAAGTGTAATCTAAATATTTTCAGAAACAATACATGAATATACAAATTGCTATAATTTTTTATAATGTATTCTCTTTTCGTTCTGCAGGGTTGAATGTAGCTATTTAAAATTATATTTTAAGCTACTTACCATGTTTTGTTTCCGAATGTCTGTATTGCAAAGGTACCAATCTGCAAATGTCTTTGTCGTACACGTAATAAATATCGTGCTTCTTTTTGGAGAAGTATTTCGGAGGAAAGAAGGAACCTTCACTTGCGTAAATGTCGTTACATGGGGAATCCTTCCAATAAGGTGACTTTTTCATTCCGTTCACATTATCCAAATAACCGAATTCGTCCATACCTGTTTCACCAGTGTACATTGTAGAAACTTCCTTTAAAGTTCCATTCCTCTGAAATTCACAGACTCTGCATAATGAAAAGAAAAAAGTTTTCGATAACACCACAACCAGAGGCACTACCTATCTTGGGGGAAATACGATGAATCTAATATACGTCGGCATCAAATTAGAAGATCCCCACTTCATTAAATTCCTCATATTTTTCTCTATAACAAACACCCTGTAGATAATTTACTTACTTTCAATAGTATCCCCATTTTACTCGTTGGCCTTTTATGTGAAGGATAAAACTGATGTGCCAATGATACCAATGTATCGTCGTAGCCGAAAATCAACTGTTCCGCTGTCAGAGGAATGAAGGGCTTGTGATTGCCAAAGCCCAGAACAATAGAAATCGTTTTCTGAATGAAATAGCCCAGAGAATTGGAGTGAATTGCTAATGTCTTTTAAAAATTTAAAATAATTAATCGGATAATGTGCTTACTTTGCAATTAAAACACTTACGAGAAGGGGTATATTTGGAACCACCAATTTTAATTCTTTGTCTTTGGACAGTTCGGGAACAAACTTTAAAATCTTCTTGTGCTGGAAGGAGACTGTTCCATTATCATGGAATTGTATGTTGACTTTCTCCATATCTTCCCTATAAAGAAATATAAAATGTATCATCAATTAACGGTCAAAACATTTTGATTGTTTTATAAAACGGAAAGAGTTAGGAGAAAGATTGTATTATAAATTTATACTTTTTGTAATCACTGAAAACCGCTTGTCGAACATGAGTGAATATATTAGTTAAGTATTTTAGAGTATTATAAATAGCACATTGTAGCATTAAAGTGGCGTGTGTATATATATATATATATATATATATTATATATACCGACCCCTGTTTGTTTTCAATTTAGTTGACCGTAGTTTACGTTGTTTTACATTTTTACATAGCACTTTTTATTGTATTTTTACTGTGTTTATTGCAAAAATTTTGTATTCCTCTGTCACGTTTTTTTCGACATGTGGTTGTTTTGTGATGTAGTTTTGCGTTAGAATACAATTAAATTATTATTGTTTAGAGTCGCGATAGATTGATTTAATAGGTGTCGTATAATGTTCTTCGATCGTGTTGGTATATGTTGTGTATTGTTATGTCTAGTTAGTGTGTGGCTTTGATAATTTTGTAAGTAAAGGGTTTTCCAATAGGGACGTGACAACTTTTAATTCAATTTGTGAACGCACCCTTTCACTAATCATCGAACTGTCACTGTCAATTTATTCAGTAAACTTAACATTTTCATCATGGTAAAGTACACGAACGAACAACGTCTGCAAATTATAAAAATTTACTACAGAAATTCGGAATCGGTGACTGCTACTTTAATAGCGTTAACTCCGATTTTCGGTCGTAATTCTCGCCCTAGTAGACAGGCAGTAACAAGTTTAGTGCAAAAATTTGAGTCTACATATTCGTTGTGTGATGTTGCCGTGCCAGTGAGACAACGGGTTGGTCGAAGTGTCGAAAATATCGCTGCCGTTGAAACGTTCGTAGCAAATGATCCAAATCAGTCAATTCCACGGCGTTCTCAAGAGTTGGGCATCGCCCAGACCACTTTATGGCGAATTTTGCGAAAGTATCTTGGTCTACACCCATACAAGATCAAGCTGACTCAAGAATTGAAGCCGATGGACCATTTGAAGCGACGTACGTTCTCCGATTGGGCTCTGGAAAAGATGCGCCAAGATGATCAATTTCATAGCAAAATCATTTTCAGTGACGAAGCTCATTTTTGGCTCAATGGGTTCGTCAATAAGCAAAATTTGCGTTATTGATCGGGTGAAAATCCACATGTGCTTCATGAAACACCACTTCATCCACAAAAAATAACTGTTTGGTGCGGTTTGCATGCCGGCGGCATCATAGGGCCATATTTTTTCGTCGATGATAATGATCGTCACGTTACTGTGAATGGTAATCGTTATCGCGCCATGATTACCGATTATTTTTGGCCCGAATTGGAAGATATGGACTTGGACAACATGTGGTTTCAGCAGGACGGTGCCACAAGCCACACAGCACACGTTACAATCGATTTATTGAAGAGTAAGTTTGATGAGCGTGTTGTCTCAAGAAATGGACCAGTCGATTGGCCGCCTCGTTCGTGCGATTTAACGCCTCTAGACTTTTTTCTTTGGGGCTACGTCAAGTCATTGGTCTATGCCAACAAGCCGACAACGTTGAAAGAGCTCAGAGCCAACATTGAACGCGAAATAGTAGCCGTTTCGGCCGAATTGTGTGGCCGAGTCATCGAAAATTGGGTCCAACGAATGGACCGCTGCAAACGTGCCCGCGGTGGCCATGTGAACGAAGTCGAGTTCCATTCATAAATGTTTTGATTGTACTTCAACCCGATAATAAAGTTTTTGAAATATCTCAAATGGTCTGCATTTTATTTTGAAAAAAAGTTGTCAAGTCCTTATTGGAAAACATAAGTGCATAGAAATGATTAAAAAAAATCACTTTTGCAACATATGGTAATCATGGTCTTCAATGGTCTTCGTTTCATCGTTTCACGTTCCAATAATTTCCGAAAATTACATGTCCGCGAAAGGTTTCACGTAACGGATTCATTTACAATATTAAAGTAAATATAAATTGCAGTTTAAATTGTTGGTATTATACCTCATTACGTACTTAACTCTACGCCAATATAATTTACAATATTAAATAAATATGAGTAATAACACATCTTGTGCCAAATGAACGAGAACAGGAACGCTTAAGATACTATTTAACATTTTATTCGGTAATAAATCTTTATTGTTCCGACAAGTATTTTCACTAGTTTTCCCACTGAAACATAAACATTAACATATTACATAATATATTTATATCATTTAAGAGTAATACTGTAATAAACAAGACGAAAGGTAAATATAGAAATAAAAGTGGTAAAATCATTATTTATAGTTCAAGAATTCCATTACATTATACAGTTTATTATACAACTACTTTCCTTTTAGACTCGCTGTGGTCTGCTGATAAAATTCATTCAATTCTAAGCGAAAAAATGGAAATAAAACCAATTTAGGACAACGGAAACTCTTCATCGAGTGTTATAACACGCTCTGCCTACTGTGAGACCAAGTTTAAAAGTTAATTGGGTTTTTTTTTATTAGGAACCGTTATTTATCCGGTCTATTTAGTTTTGAACGAATAAAAACTGTCGCAAATCTTTTAATACTTGATAATTTTGCGTAAGTATCTTTAATAAAGTGATCTAAACAGGAAAAATCGTAAAAAGTATCGGAAAATTTCCGCAATTTTATACACAATCTACGAGGGTTAAGTGAAATGTTGTGCGTTTAACCAAGGAAATATTGTTGCATTTTTAAAGTATGTATACTACGTGTGTGTATATTATGTCTTCGAAGTAATTTTTCGGTTAGTAAGAAGATTCCAAAAATTTCCAATGAGGGAAATTTCAAAAATTTATCTATTAAAGGAAGGTAATTTTGATGGAGCCTGTGGTTGATTAACTTAATCACTTCAGGTTGATATATAACCCATTTCCACTTTCATTGTCGTATTCCGTATACGTATTTCGACAACTAAGTTGTCATCATCAGCAGATAATTAAACAGTGTCGCACCTGGAAAACTACAGCGAAAAATCAGCACGAAACAAATTCCGTACACGATCTGTACCGTCGAAAGCCAAAATGCACATTATATTAATGTGGAAAGGAGTTATATATCTATCTTAAACGATTAAAAAAAAATATTAAAAAAAGTGATTTGACACAATCGAATGCTTTGGAAAAGTTAAAAAAAGGGCAACTACTTTCAGTTCTTGGTTAGGTAAATCATCTATGCACTGCACGAAATCGGTACCTGCTGTTTCTGTGGATAAAAACATGTCTATAACCATGTTGACTGCTAGATTGCTGGTCTTCAAAATATTCACAGATATGCCATGATAAGAATTGATGTATTCGAAACGCGTTTATTCTGAATTGACAACTTAGTAACCCAATATTTCTTTGAAATACTGAATTAATTAAGTGCGAGGATAATTTGACAAATAGTGAGAATGACACATTAGGTGGCGCTCTAATTGATAAAACGAATGCACTGTAATTTAGGTTGCCTATTTATATGTTTACATTCCGATATTTAGATAAATCGGTTGATTAGTTTATTTTTGACAGCTGATTGAAAAAGAAGCAACACGTCGTTTTGTTAAAATGGAAAAAGCAGAGTACTGTGCGGTGATTAAAAACTTCGTAATTAAGGGTATGAAAGTTACCGAAATAAAAGATGAGTTACGGGAAACATTAGGTGAATCTGCTCCATCATCCGCCACAATAAGTAGATGGGTAAATGAATTTAAACGTGGTAGAACAAGCTGTGTTGATGAAGCGCGCTCTGGAGCACCCAAAATTGTGACTTCTAAGGAAATGATTATAAAAATACATAATATTATTACGCAAGATCAACGACTCAATGTGAGAGAGATAGCAGACATGGTAAACATTTCAACAGAACGCGTACACCACATTTTAACGAAAGAATTGGGCCTTTCCAAGCTTTCGGCAAGATGGGTGCCGCAATTGCTTACAACTTATCAAAAGTTCACTCGTTTGCGCATTTTCAATGAGTGTTTGGACCTTTATAAGTCGAATCCGGTTAATTTTTGTAAGCGATTTGTTACTTGCGATGAAATTAGGATACACTACAGTACACCCGAAACCAAACAACAGTCGAAACAATTGTTAGAACGTGGTTCTGCACCTCCAAAGAAAGCGAAAACCACTTTATCGGCAAACAAGGTGATGGCATCAATTTTTTGGGATTCGAAGGGCATTTTGCTCATTGATTACCTTCAGAAAGGTGCCACAATAAACGGCCAATATTATGCAGAACTTCTACAAAAATTAAATGTTGAGATTCGTGCTAAGCGGCCAGGGATGGCAAAGAAAAAGATTCTGTTACACCAAGACAACGCTCCCTCGCATACCAGCACAGTTGCGATGTCCAAAATCCACGAGTTGCATTTCCAATTAGTACCGCATGGGCCTTATTCGTCGGATCTAGCCCCTCCAACTTCCACCTTTTTACAAAATTGAAAACGGCACTAGGTGGAAAGAAATTTTCGTCGAACGACGAGCTTATCATCTTCGTAAATGAGTATTTTGCAAGCCTTCCGGAATCGCATTTTAGGGATGGCATAAGGGCATTGGAGCATCGTTGGAATAAATGTATTGCTCTTTTAGGAGAATATATTGAAAAATAAAATTGTTTTGTATTTAAAAAATTCGTTTTTCTTTTCCATTCTCACTACTTGTCAAACTACCCCCGTATTCCAGTACCTCAACAATACCTCCATCAATCGCCCAAACATGCGCTTGTTCGAAAGAACGGAAATGGTGTTTGTCCTGACCACAGTCTACTTAATTTTCCATTTTAGAATAAAGTTTCACTCATACTTGTCTTAAAATCGAAGACACAATATAACAAACAATCGATATTGTGTAAAGTATTCTTTATCGCCTCATGTTTCCGTTTTAGACGCCACACTTTCCCTTCCTATTATACTACATTTAATAAACGCATTAATAATATACATATAAACGCGCTGGGGGAGTTACTATTTTACCTTCTTTCACCGAACACGCAAAATTCTTTTAAAAACAACCACTGTCCCTATTGTCAACTTGTAATATACAGGAAATATATGTTCTAGTATTATTACATAAATGACTATTATAGCAACTCGGAAGACGGTCATATATTCCAGGTATATCTAAATTGGAACGTTTAAAAATCAATTTATCTCGCATCCTAACTCATGTCACAACACCGTACGCAAGGACGTTCTTTAACGTAGGATATGCGTCAGATGCGAGGATAGTTTGACAAGTAGTGAGAAAAACACATAGGTGGCGCTCTAATTGGTAAAACAAATATACTACAATTTACGTTGCCTATTTATATGTTTACATTCCGATATTTAGATAAATCGGTTGATTAGTTTATTTTTGACAGCTGATTGAAAAAGAAGCAACACGTCGTTTTGTTAAAATGGAAAAAACAGAGTATCGTGCGGTGATTAAATACTTCGTAATTAAGGGTATGAAAGCTACCGAAATAAAAGATGAGTTACGGGAAACATTGGGTGAATCTGCTCCATCATCCGCCACAATAAGTAGATGGGTAAATGAATTTAAACGTGGTAGAACAAGCTGTGTTGATGAAGCGCGCTCTGGAGCACCCAAAATTGTGACTTCTAAAGAAACGATTATAAAAATTCATATTATTACGCAAAATCGACGACTCAAAGTGAGAGAGATAGCAGACATGGTAAACATTTCAACAGAAGTTGAATTTGATGGAGCCTGTGGTTTATTGACTTGATCAATAAGGTTAATATATAACCCCTTTCCACAATTAACTATTTGTAAATTCTGTATACGTATTTCGACAACCAAGTTGTCATCATCAAGAAAAATCAAAGACCTGGTAAAACACGGCGAAAAAATTGTACGAAAAATATCGTTGAAAACCAAGATGTGCACATCTTGGTTTTCAACGATGCGGATCGCGTACGGAGTATATTTTTCGTACAATTTTTTCGCCGTGTTTTACCAGGTGCGACACTTTGAGATCTGCTGATGATGACAACTTGGTTGTCGAAATACGTATACAGAATTTACAAATAGTTAATTGTGGAAAGGGGTTATATATTAACCTTATTGATCATTTCAACAGAACGCGTACACCACATTTTAACGAAAGAATTGGGCCTTTCCAAGCTTTCGGCAAGATGGGTGCCGCGATTGCTTACGACCGATCAAAAGTTCACTCGTTTGCGCATTTTCAATGAGTGTTTGGGCCTTTATAAGCGGAATCCGGTTAATTTTTGTAGGCGATTTGTTACTTGCGATGAAAATTGGATACACTACAGTACACCTGAAACTAAACAACAGTCGAAACAACGGTTAGAACGTGGTTCTGCACCTCCAAAGAAACTGAAAACCACTTTATCGGCAAACAAGGTGATGGCATCAATTTTATGGGATTCAAACGGCATTTTGCTCATTGATTACCTTCAGAAAGGTGCCACAATAAACGGACAATATTATGTAGAACTTCTACAAAAATTAAATGTTGAAATTCGTGCTAAACGGCCAGGAATGGCAAAGAAAAGATTCTGTTTCACCAAGACAATGCTCCCTCGCATATCAGTACAGTTGCGATGTCCAAAATCCACGAGTTGCATTTCCAATTAGTACCGCATGCGCCTTATTTGCCGGATCTAGCCCCTTCCGACTTCCACCTTTTTCCAAAACTGAAAACGGCACTAGGTGGAAAGAAATTTTCGTCTAACGACGAGCTTATCATCTTCGTAAATGAGTATTTTGCAAGCCTTCCGGAATCGCATTTTAGAGATGGCATAAGGGCATTGGAGCACCGTTGGAATAAATGTATTGCTTTTTTAGGAGAATATATTGAAAAATAAAAGTTATTTTGTATTTAAAAAATTCGTTTTTCTTTTCCATTCTCACTACTTGTCAAACTACCCTCGTATAACTGACAGAACTCGTACAATCGCGTAATATTTAAGAAAGCGTCATTCCAAAGAAAGTACAAGTCGATTCGAAAAAACTGTAGTGGCAAGTAAACAGACGCAGATGCATTTTGCAGTGACCCGAGAAACCAGTTACAGATGAAGTTTTCATTTTCCTTTTGCGTCCGATTTCATGCTTACATAACATTACACACACTTTCTTTCGATTTTTAAAAACGACGTCGAGAATTATGTCATCTGCTTTTTCCGAAACTGGTGTAATCGGTCGTGTATATGTAATACGGTTTAAATTAACCATAATTAAGGATTAATTTTAAATAAATACGACTTTTTGTTTATGTAATATTTAGGTCACATTTTAAATAAGTTACAACACGTATATTACAATCTAGTTTTTATATTTTAAGTGTTTGTTAATCAGTTGGTTGCATCACGAAATGGGGTTCTGCCTTAATGAAGCATTCAGTTCCTTATTCTTAAATTATTCTATGACTTTTATGCGGTAATATATTGCCTTCGACTCTTTCAGGTTAAAGTCTTTCACCATTAATTTTGAATCTTTTGTTTCCGCATAATTTGTTTTAAAAGATCGTGTTCTGTTTTATTTAATTTTTTTTTAAATTTATTCATATATATTAATAGACTTAAGAATATGGTCCAATAATAGGTAAAAAACACAAAATAAATAATTTATGAACGTAAAACATCCATTTAAGCAACGTTTTCAGTGATCATAAACAGGATAAGACTGGTTAAATATTTTGAAACATCAGATATATTCGCCGTGACGAAATAATGTTCTCATGTGATGAGAACGACCGTTCAACATAATAAATAAAGTAACATTTATTAATACGTTTATTAATACGTACGGGTTTGTACATTTACTAATATGTTTTAATGCGGTTATATCTGTATCTTTCTTCAGTACATTATCTACTTTACGTAATAATAATTTATTATAAATACCAATAAATACAAACCTGAAAATGAGCATAAAGAAATAACGGAAATTACAAATAATTATACAAAACTAGACTTTACAATACAATAAATCAAACATAAAGCACGCATACATATGTAGTGTTGATGAAAAGGCAGATACATTCGAAGTAGGTTAAAATTCCACGCCGTATACTCCATAGGTCCCTTTAAAAAAATGTTGGTCCTTGGCATGGGGTTGAACCCAAGTATGGAACAAGAAAATGTGGATGAGGATATGAATTAAGTCACCTCGACATTAGCAGTGAGAGTGTAAATTGCTTGCGATGGCATCGTGGTCACGAATTGAGATAAAGGTAGTTTTGCGTTATAATTTCGTGCATGGTTTAAACATAGACCAATGCTTCGAAGAAATGACTCTTGCACTAGGTGATGTTTGATATTCAGATGATATAGAGAATTCCAAAGAGGAAATTTAACAGTGGAGGATGCTGAGAGGTCGGGAAGGACACGAACGTTAGTTACGGAGGAAAACGTTACTACTGTGAGGAAAATGCTTGGCAAGGACACGCGAGTGACCTACCAACAGATAGAGGGTACTTCAGGCCTAAATGCACCAGCAATTCGTTCAATTCTGCAAGATCATTTGCACGTGAAGAAACTTTGTTCTCTCTGGGTGCCGGATCGACTGACTGGAGAGGAGATGACACGACGTGTAACTTGGTGCCGGGAGATGCTAAAAAAGTTTAATAAGGGTCTCGGTATGTAAACAACATCGTGACAGGTGACGAGACTTGGCTGTACTATTACGATGTGCCTATCAAAGCTTAAAACAAAGTTTGGGTCTGATGATGAGGACACACCCGTAGTTGTCAGAAAATCTCGATCTGTAAAGAAGAAAATGATAGCTGTATTTTTCAAATTAAGTGAAATTGTAGAACGTGTCGTTTTGGACACACAGAAGACAGTCACAACTAAGTGGTTTACTGAACAGTGCCTGCCTAAAGTCATTGGATCTATGAAGAACCTGCGGCCAAAGTCAAGAATGGACACCTGGTTCCACCATCACGATAATGCTCCAGCTCACCGTGCCAAAGACTGCACCGAATATTTGACCTCGATAGGATTGAAACTTCTCGAGCACCCTCCCTACAGTCCAGAGCTGGCTCCCTGCGACTTTGCACTGTTCCCGCATGTGAAAATGAAGCTAAAAGGGAGGCGATTTTCCAGTGATGAGGACCCCCTGCGGACTTGGGACAACGAGTGTTCTTTACTCCCTAGTGAAACTTGGCTGTTTTAAAGATTGGTTTCGGAGGATGGAGAGGTGTGAGGTGAGAAAATTACTTTGAAGAAATTAAATAAACAAAGCTGTATTGCAAAACTTTTGAGAATTACTACTCTTTCGATAAAGATAAGTCTTTCTATGGACGAAATATTATGAAGTTCACCGAGAGATGGCAAAAGGATATGAAACTGGGTAATATATAATTGATCGATCTCTATTTTTATTAATCCATGAAAAAACAGAGAAAATCTTTTACAACTTTTCCCACAACCAAAAGTATCTATTGCTCTCTTCTTTTACAAATTAAAAAACCAAACAATCTCAAGAAAACTCCAACTTATCTCCACGCGATTGCACTTGCAATCGATTCGTGATGTTTCAGCAAAATTATAAATGGCATTGATTGTCTGGGTCGATCTAGCTGATCGCTCTTGGACGTCCTAGAACTTGAACCCATTATCGTTCGACAGCTATTCACAATATTGTCGTAATTTTATCGTTAATGTAAATTACTGGTTAAGCGTGCGCTTTGAACATTTCGAGGCCGAACGATCGATCTTAAGTTTATAATAAGGACACCAGTTTAACGGAACCCAGCATCTTGTATAGCAAGTACTGTTTATATGCCCATACATATATACGTAGATGTAATTATGATACTTACGTATGTATAATATTAGTACTGGTAGAAGTTTAAATTCATATTACATAATTATTATTTATTATTGAATAAATAATTTTGTAATATTTACATCGTATTGTGATATTTACGATGTTTTTATTATCTTATTACAACCATGTACGTGCAGTGTCATTCTTAAAATAATAAAACGAATTATTTACATCGGTTACTACATACTTTCTCCGACAGAAATATTTATGATTATTTTTTACGCATTATTATTAAATAAAAAAGTATATTCCACGTTTGTTGACTTGAAGAAGACCTTCCGTTATTTACAAGCTAGTAAATAGTAAAAAAAAAGTACATAAAATAAAAATATTGTGTAATAAAGATTATTCCTTTTTGTAAAACGTACTAATAGATGTGTTTTATTTACACTACAGGTCATAAGTGAGGGACCACTTATCATAAATAACAAAACACTTGTCTTTTAGACACATCCCTTAGACTTTTACCTGTTTTGGTGAGAATAATTGAAATAACAGTTATAAATGTAATTCTGAGAAGGATTATTCGGATTATTATTATAAATTAGATAAATATATTTGTTTCTGAAAAATATTGTAAATCCTTTTAATAGTTTCATGGCGTCTATTTAATAGAAATATTTTATATACACCAATAAATTTAATAGGGTTTACAACGCAATATTATTATAATGGTATTAGGAATTCATAGAAAACTATTTAGCAATTTAAAAATTAGTTTTCGTGCAGCATTTGTCCGAGTAAGTTGCAGTACGAGTATTTGAGAACAGACGTAAAAGTAACTTATAAAAATGCCGAAAAGAAACGAACTTAGCGCAGAAACTCGTAGTTCTATAATAACGCTACATGGTGAAAAATTTTCACTGCGGCAAATAGCCCAAAAGTTAAATTTATCTTATCACGCGGTGCAAGGAACAGTGAAACAATATTCACAAAGTGGATCATTACAACCAATAAAACGTTGCGGAAGGCCAAAGGTAACTACCAGACAAGAGGATTTGCGCCTAAGAATACTATCAAAACGAAATAGGCGCCTCACAACTCCTCAGCTTCGAGCAGAGCTGAATGAAGGCCGTCGAAAGCCGGTGTCACTGACTACTGTAAAACGACGTTTGACAAAGGCGGGACTACATGGGCGTATTGCAGCTCGAAAACCATTATTGAATCCACGAAATCGTAAAAAACGGTTACAATGGGCCCAGGACCATCAACACTGGGACATGGAAATGTGGAAGCAGGTGTTGTGGACAGATGAGTCAAAGTTCCAAGTGTTTGGTAATAATCGGCGAGTTTTCGTTCGAATACAAGTGGGTGAAAGGTTGTTACCCGAATGCGTAGTGCCAACTGTTAAACACGGGGGAGGTTCTGTGCTTGTTTGGGGATCCTTTTCCTTTGATGGTGTCGGAGATTTGTACCGCATTGAAGGCATTTTAAAAAAAGAGGGGTACCTGAAGATTTTGGAGGAACATGCAATTCCGTCTGGATTAAGGTTAATTGGTGAAGGTTTTCACCTACAACAAGATAGTGATCCCAAACACACTTCCTCACTTATGTGAATCAAAAAGAGGAGAAAGGGGTGCTGATAAACATGATTTGGCCATCACAATCACCTGATCTCAACCCTATCGAATTATTGTGGGATAAATTAGATAGAAACGTGAGAGAAAGCTGTCCACAATCGCAAAAACAGCTTGTATCGCGGTTGCCTAATATTTGTAAAGAAATCATTAAGTGCAGAGGTGGATACTTCGACGAAAGTCGAATATGATATGAAATTCTACAGAATATGTTGAAATTATTTTATTTTATAAGGAAAACTGTTCATTTGTCTCGTAGATCTAGTTTAGTAGAAATATACGTTTTGTTTCACTAAGCGTGCATGTTTATTATAAATTTCATCTACTGATCCCTCACTTATGACCTGTAGTGTATATATTCTTACAACAAAGTTTTTATTTTCATAATCTTTTAAAGTAACTTCTACGTTCTAAAAACATTGTTCAAAACCAATAATCAAATTACCTCTTTCAATCTCTTACCTATAAACGAAAGGACCTACTTCCGATAGCTTCGGTTTTTCCCCAAATTTCAAGAAACCTTCCGGATTCGTCATGTTGAATATGTAAATTTTAGTCAGTCTCATGACACCTGGTTTTTGCCAATATTGGAAAATCATCGAATCGTTCGAAAGCTTCAATTGCTGTGAAAGAAATACAAGATTCTTTTTGTGAGAAGTAAAATGTGAATGTGTGCAATTAGTTACGAGGGTAGTCGTTTATATTTCGGAAACTGGCAACACTGTTAGTGTTGACTCCGATCTGATGATTGCATCGTGAAGTTTGCCATTTTTGACAATATATTCACTTTGACAGTTTTATTATTCGGTCGCTATTTCTATTGTTGACCGTAACTTGAAAATTTTGTCAGATAAAAGATGAAATGTTCGTGCGATTATTTTTCATAACTTTCGGCGAGGATTATCTCAACAAGAATACATCGACGAGCTGAATTCTTTACATGGTGATGAGGCACCATCGAAAACTACAGTATATCGTTGGTATAGTGAATTCAAACTTGGCCGGCGTTCTTTGGACGATGAATTTCGTGAAGATCAGCCCAACAATTTTGTTGTGTCGGAAAACATTAATGCAGTATCTGAATTGATAATGGAAGAACGTCATCTGACATACAGTGAGGTTGAGGCATCTCTAGGTATTAGTAACACCATAGTGCATAAGATCCTGCATGAACATTTAGCCGATAAGAAGCTATGTTCACGTTGGATACCACATAATTTGACAACCGCTCAAAAAAGAACACGCGTTGATTAGTACCAAGAAATGCACAAAAAATACAATGGTGGTGCTTCAAAGAACATTTATAAGTCGTCACAGGTGATGAATCTTGGATCAATACGTGTGAGTCCGATAGTAAACAGCAGTTGACTGTGTGGGTATTCCAAGATGAGCCAAAACCAACAAAAGTTGTTCGCTCTCGAAGCACATCAAAACAAATGGTCGACTATTTTTTCAGAAAAACCGATCACTTTGCAACCGTGACTTTAAAGAGTTGTAGAACGGTCAATTTCGAATGCTACACAACTATTTGTATGCCAAAAGTGTTTGAAGAAACAAGGAAAACAAACCGAAAACGACAGATCATTCTCCACCATGACAATGCGAGCTCTCACAAGTCGGTTCAAACAATTGAATATTTGACCGGGTAAAACATTGATTTGATGAGCCATCCGCCGTACAGCCCTAATCTAGGACCCTGTGATTTGTTTTCGTTCCCACACGTGAAGAATAAACTTCGTGGTCCACGGTTTTCTACGCCGGAAGAGGCAGTTGAGGCATTCAAAACTCATATTTTGGAAATACCGCCTTCACAACGGCAACAATGCTTTACAGATTGGTTTAAACGATTGCAAAAGTGTATAAGCTTTCAAAGAGAATATTTTGAAAAGCAATAAAACTATTTTCGATAATAAAAATCTTTTTTTGTTTGCTTTTCCCGAAATATAAACAGCTACCCTCGTATCAAATAATATCGCTTAGAAAAAAATCAGATTTGTACGATAATTGAATGTCTTACGTATTGAATAATACTAATTCACAGTCCAAATTGATTGTACATCTAAAGTCGCGCATATTCATATCAACGGTGAGCTATTTTTGAATTATTGCATACTGTACTTGTTACATATCACGTGAATGTTCTTTGTAACATTCTCTTTCGTGTATATATTGGCCTTCTAAAGCAACAGAAAAACAAGGTCAAAATAAGCATCACTTATTTCGATAACTCCAGAATATATACAAGTTTTTTTTTATATTTTTCGAATCAGAACTGTTTAAGTTGTTTTTACACTTGTTATTGTAAATTTCTTTATCGATTTTAACCAACATAATTGTTTATTATCTTGTGAATTGGTAATAAACTTAGTTCGATATAGAATTTAAACATATTCTTATGCAGAAAAAAGCTTCTAAAAATTACTAATCCTGCATAATAATTAGGTGAATATATTTACCTTTAGTATTAGATAATCCATCCATGGTATTGAAGATAATACTATGCCAACTATTAACGTTACCAATCCGAAAACTATAACAGCCAGACGACCTGCAAAATTCGGTTACATAACTACTAAAATATTTATTTAATAACAAACATTTTGCCACTTGAAATGTTGATTTAGTTATAGGAATGCTAATTCTGTTATAGGAAATTGATAACGATTTAGGTTGCTGTATATTAAAGGCTTTACAATTTACGTCACCAGAAGAGGCAACTAATGTAGCCCAGAAATAAGTTTGAAACAAATATTTCGAAGATTGTTTTTCACTGAAATAAAAATGTATTTACTGAAGAGGCGAATACTTTGAAACATGCTAAATAATCACGTATACCGGATGTTAAAATAATGTATCGTAAATATTTTAGCGTAATCCTATGGATAAACTATGCATAAAAGTTCTGGTGAAGATGAATTAGCAAATGGTCGACGAAACATTTTGTTTTTGCACACCACTTTTTTATTATAAAGGCTGTTTCAAATTGCGCAGTTTCTTTTACGAATAAATAAAATATAGATGGCGCACTGAATTTGTCTGGGTATGTGGGCGTTTAAAAAGTATGATGTATGACATTTATAAAAATGGCTTCGTACACGGTACAACAACGCGTTCGAATTGTTGAATTATTTTATGAAAATCAGCGTTCTGTGAAAAGAGTTTTTAGAAAATTACGTGAATTTTATGGTTTACATAATCGTCCGTCTGAAAGTACTGTTGGTCGAATTATTAAAAAATTTAAAGAGACCGGTTCTATGGAAGATAAAAAAAGTGGAAAATACAGTCGCAGTGGTCGTTCGCAAGAAAATATTGGTTTGGTTCATGAAAGTGTTGCTGAAGATCCTGAAATGTCCATTAGACAACGTTCACAACAACTTTGACTTAGTGGATCAACAACATGGCGTATTTTACACAAGGATTTAACTCTGAAGGCATATAAGGTTCAAATAA
Source organism: Dermolepida albohirtum (assembly GCA_031893035.1). Lineage (NCBI taxonomy): Eukaryota > Metazoa > Arthropoda > Insecta > Coleoptera > Scarabaeidae > Dermolepida > Dermolepida albohirtum. The sequence goes on along the minus strand of JAVIWB010004656.1, from coordinate 2,917 downwards.
CACAGGAACTGAAGCCATTAGATCATTTAAAACGTCGCTAATTTGTCAATTTCATCAATGAACAACCAACAGATTTTTCTCAAAAAATAATGTTTTCCGATGAGCCACATTTTGAACTTGGTGACTATGTTAATAAAGAAAATTGCCGTATCTGGGGTGAGGAGAATCCACGAATTATTCATGAGAAACCTATGCATCCTAAACGAGTTACTGTTTGGTGTGCATTATGGTCAGGTGGTGTAATTGGACCTTACTTCTTTGAAAATGCTGCTGGTGAAGCTGTAACTGTCAATAGCGATCAAAATCGTGGGATGATAACCGAATTTCTGTGGCCTGAATTAATGAATATTGATCTAGAGTATATGTGGTTTCAACAGGATGGCGCTACACCTCACTTTGCACACGAATCAATTGATTTATTGAGAGAAAAATTTCCTGGACGTGTTATCTCAAGAAACGGTGATATTAATTGGCCACCAAGATCATGTGATTTGCCACCGTTAGACTATTTTCTTTTGGGTTATGTGAAAAGTTAGTAATAATGTAATAATACCGAGGCAGAAAACCATCATCGTAATTAGATTATAGTTCTTTGGTTGACGTGAAATAATTTTTTATTAAATACAGCTTTTTTCCAATGTTAATTAAAATTATTACGATTAATAAACACGCTAAAACTAAAAATATTATTCGGTTTTACGTATTAAGCTGGTGCTAATGGAACGTTGTTTTTTGTTTTCGAATATATTGCTAATATTTTCTTAATTATATGAATATCAATATCAACTATACAGTGTGATCTCTAATATAAATTATAAGTGGAGTGTAATCTAACACCAACCAGAACAAAAACTGAAATGGAATCGTCCTTCGGAAGATGCTCCTTCATTTTTAACAATAGGAAAATGAACAACAGAATTCAAAAGTGGTGTTACGAAGATTTGAGATTAAAAGAATTCTGAAAGATCAAGTTGGTTGTAGCCTACTTCACGGAAAAAGTTTAAGGTGTTTCAAATTGCGCAGTCTTTTTTAAGAATAAATAAAATATAGATGGCGCACTGAAATTTTCTGAGAATGTGGGCGTTTAAAAGGTGTGATGTATGACATTTATAAAAATGGCTTCGTACACGGTACAACAATGCGTTCAAATTGTTGAATTATTTTATGAAAATCAGCGTTCCGTGAAAAGAGTTTTTAGAAAATTACGTGAATTTTATGGTTTACATAATCGTCCGTCTGAAAGTACTGTTGGTCGAATTATTAAAAAATTTAAAGAGACCGGTTCTATGGAAGATAAAAAAAGTGGAAAATACAGTCGCAGTGGTCGTTCGCAAGAAAATATTGGTTTGGTTCATGAAAGTGTTGCTGAAGATCCTGAAATGTCCATTAGACAACGTTCACAACAACTTTGACTTAGTGGATCAACAACATGGCGTATTTTACACAAGGATTTAACTCTGATGGCATATAAGGTTCAAATAACACAGGAACTGAAGCCATTAGATCATTTAAAACGTCGCTAATTTGTCAATTTCATCAATGAACAACCAACAGATTTTTCTCAAAAAATAATGTTTTCCGATGAGGCACATTTTGAACTTGGTGGCTATGTTAATAAACAAAATTGCCGTATCTGAGATGAGGAAAATCCACGAATTATTCATGAGAAACCTATGCATCCTAAACGAGTTACTGTTTGGTGTGCATTATGGTCAGGTGGTGTAATTGGACCTTACTTCTTTGAAAATGCTGCTGGTGAAGCTGTAACTGTCAATAGCGATCAAAATCGTAGGATGATAACCGAATTTCTGTGGCCTGAATTAATGAATATCGATCTAGAGGATATGTGGTTTCAACAGGATGGCGCTACACCTCACTTTGCACACGAATCAATTGATTTATTGAGAGAAAAATTTCCTGGACGTGTAATCTCAAGAAACGGTGATATTAATTGGCCACCAAGATCATGTGATTTGACATTGTTATACTATTTTCTTTTGGGTTATGTAAAAAGTCAGGTTTATAAAACAATGCACAATCAATTCCTGTTTTGAAAGATGAAATTATTCGTGTCATTGGTGAGATAGAGCCTCGATTATGTCAAAATGAAAATTTTAACAAAAGAGCGGACGTCTGTGGAGCTGCAAGAGGAGGCCATTTTGCAGATATTTTTCGCATATAAATGTGATAACTGATACTTCAATTGCCAATAAAAAGTTTTGGAAAGTGAAAGCAAATTATGCGTTTTATTCATTCTTTAAAAAAACCGCGAAATTTGAAATAGCCTTTGCTCCCCTTACGACTATTTTCCTCTATCTTTATTACCACTTCAATTAACATAGAAAATGCGTTGTGATAATATATACAAAGCGTTTTGTAACCCTAATTAAATTATTATTTAATGTACGATAAAAATATAAATTAGACACAACTCTATGCAAAAGTAATTATCAATTACGCTTTACGCAAATTATATTGCATAGCTTGTAATCGTCTGAAATAGCAATGAAATATTACGTATGTAGATACAAAATTTGTTAATGCAAATATTTATTTTAATTACCAGACGTTTTCAAAAGCAATTACCACTGTTGCCACTACAATTTCACTTATAGACCAGTAGGTCCGTCATTTTTGTATTTTAATATTTATTTACTAACTTGGACTTGTGCACTTGTGTCAGGAATGGAATATAGTCTCAATATACACATACACTACCGGTCATATTTATTTGCCCACCTCAATTTTATGTGTTTCCTGAAATACGGATTATCTTTCGAAAGATCTGTATTATAATTATTCAACAATATTATTAGTGGAAGTAATTCCATATGAATTTCTACGAAAATCTTAAATTGTTTATGATGTATCGTAAAGGTGTCATAAATTGGAAAAATACCATACATATTATATAAGC